>JAHKKF010519382.1:29362-43559 GCA_019740295.1 Labeo calbasu | reverse complement strand
TTTTGCCTGTGTCGATTAACCAACAAAGTACTGGCAGTGGTGCTTTATTAGACTTCGCATTATTAGACTGTTTTGTAACGCTGCACGAAATATTAGAACAATTTAAAAATCATAATAAAACAGCGCTATTGTGAATTCACAGAGGCTGCGATTAAATGAAAAGTAAATAATTTATAAACCTACGCCAAAACAGGAGAATGCATCATCTTTTTAAATATGCTAACTGTTCATCGTGACTTCAAAATAAGTTTAAACCCTTGCTCTGAGTTTGCATGTTTTGATGTCCATGTTTATGTTTAAGAAATGACAGTACTGTAGCATTTCTGTCATAAAGAAATGTCCAAATATTAAAGATAACGTGGGCGTTTGAATTAAATGTCATTTAGCCAATATTAAACAAGGATTAGATTGCGCTGTAAAGTGTAAAAAAAAAAAAAAACCAAAAAAAACAAACAAAAAAAAAAGTCATCAGGTTGTTGGCGCTCTCTGCACGCATTTGATATAATACATAATGTACGTAAGTTGTGATTATATTGTTTTATTATATTTTGCATGTTCAAGTTTTGGTTATATGATTCCTTGCTTTTGATATATATTTTTTAAATTAATTAATATTGCCTCATTACCATATGTATTTTTAAGTCATTTTAAAGTCTGTTGTTCAAAAAAAAAAAACGATTGATCGACTGATTATCGTTAGTGAAAAATGTGACACATTTTATGTTTAATATCTTAGTTGCAATTTCTTTAATTATTTGTGAAATTTACTGGCAATTTCTGAGTGAAAAATTGTTTCTAGAGATTTTTATTTATTTATTTTTTTCAACATTTAAGCTCCTGAGATGTTTACTCGCAGTCTATAGTTGTCAGTTTAGTATGTTTGAAAGACTTTTGTTGTAGCTTTGATCGGGTGCGCCGACTGAAGCCCTGAGAACGAGCCCAGAGCGGTCTGCTGAAATAGTCTGCTTCATGTACCCATGCAGAGCCTCTTTTAGCCCTCACTTCACTGAGTCAAGAGGCAGAGGCAAACGAACGATCATCCAGTCTTTCTCTGGTCTTTAACAACAGATCAGTATGCTGAGCCTAAATAGCTCTTGTTATTAATAAAAAAAAAAAGGATGCTGCAGGGATCGTTGCATGGCAGGGGTCAAGAGGTGCAAGTATTAATGGCATGCTAGTTTAATATCAGATCAGTTCTGAGCTGATTGCCAGCCCAGCAGAGATATAAGCGTCCTTCATCTACAAGCCTGTGGGGCTTCAATTAGCTTTGTGTTATCTTCACAGGTTATGGCATTGAAGAGAGCAATCTTTTTTTATCTGGTGGATGATGAATTATGAATGGTTATAATTTAAGAGTGGGAGTTTGTGGCTCTTTTCACAGGCGTAGACTAAGATTCTGTTGGATATGCAGAGCTTTTATTTATGAATATGGATTTGTTGCTCGATCAGACCTTTTGACAAAGGCTGTTTTTTAGGCTATATGCTATTTGAGAACTCTTTTTCTCTTCACCTGTTTGCACACCTCTCTAAAACAGTTGCATTATTTTTTTCTCCCCCAGTTTCCCTTATGTATTTCTGTTTATCTGCCATTTGCCAGCAAATCTCACCTGGTTTGAACCCCATTAGATGGATTCTTTCTACATGCCACAAGATATTATGTCTCCTCCTAACTCGATCTATCTGTCCGCACAGCTGTGGATTACAAAAAATTGCATCGCCTTTCTATCTGTTTATTTTTTTTGTTGAAGTTTCTCCAGGGATAAGATTGGGTGTGACTAATTGAATAGCTGCGCAGGGTAAGCACAATTCTCCTCTCCTGAATGTAAGCCTCATTCGCCTGGTGCTGATTCACAGGTGAGGGGGTTGTGTTCCGTTTCATTTAAACTTGATAATAAGGAAGGCCCTTCTGAATCGCTTGTGCTGGACACACATTATCAAGCTGCCCTTTTGGAGAGAAACCTTTGTCAGAGAGGTGATCTCCATACGGCCTGTCTCCGGTGGTTATATCGTTGCCAGAAAACATTATAGTGTGTCATTTATTGTGAGCATTTTTTTTTATGTTCCTTGGATTAAAGCGGTTTGGCATACATGCATGAGGCATGACTGATTTACATAATAATTTGATATTACCTGATTTTTACTTAAGATTCTTACTTATTCTTACTTTTGATTTTGACAGTTTTCTGCTTTAGAGTGCTATGAGAAGTCAAACTAACTTGACACAGTTAACACCGTTTTTTTTAACAACAGGTTTTTTTGGGGGCTTAAATGCTGTAGGCTAGACCTGGTGCACTTTGAGAGATCAAAATAAAAGATGCAACCTATTTTTAGTGTCTAACCGAGTAAAATGTCAATGTCAAAAGTGGATTCAGTGACGGTGATGGTGTCTCAATCTAAATTGCATTTATATTTAAGCCTAATAATACTTTTATGTTATTAGTTGCAGTAGCAGTACAAAGTAGTATTATCACTAAGACGGTAAAATATTACTATTGTAATACAACTGAACAGGAAAATATAAATATTTTTTAATGCATATTATTAAATTTTACAATAGGAAAATTACTGCACTTTTAATTTCTTTACTTGAGAAAGGTTATCCCTTGAGTTGTTATTTTGGCAGAAGCCTGCTGTTTTAGTGAACACAGGTTTACAAGTGTGTCTCATTATGAAACTGGTGAAATACTGTAATTATCTGTCCACAAAAATGTTGAAAATTATGCAGATAATAAATAATGCAAAACTGATGCCTGTTGCATTCCCAGATGCACATTAAACTCACAGCATATTTAGAGATGGAGTTTGTTGCTGTGAAACATGTAACACTTTTAAACATAGTGCTTTTGCTTTTAGTTCATTTGACAGATTTTTTGACAAAGCATTGGAACAAAACACAACATCAAAGACATTTTATGTTATTATGTGAAGTGTAAAAGTATTTTAGGTTCATAACGAAACTGGCAGGACAGAGGAGACTGTGGCAGTGTATAGGTAATTGTTGGAAAACACTGGAAAGGTTCCTTGAGGAACCCAAAAAGGTTAAAAGGTTGCATGAATGTTAAAGGTTGTTTGTAGAATCATATATTTCAACAGAGGATCTTTGTTTTGATGAGTGATGAGTAGATGACCACTACGAGTTGGTACTGGTTCAAGTTAACGTTTTTTTTCCTTGAAGGATTAGTTCACTTCTAGAATAAAAATTTTCTGATAATTTACTCACCCCCATGTCATCCAAGATGTTCATGTCTGTCTTTCTTCAGCTGCAAAGAAATTGTTTAAGGAAAACATTGCAAAATGTTATATATATAGTAGACTTCTATGTTTCCCAAGGAGTTGAAGGTTGAAAGTACAGTTTCAGTGCATCTTCAAATTCAAAAATAAGGGTCTTATCTAGCGAAAGGATCTGTCATTTTCTAAGAAAAATACAAATTTATATAATTTAACCACAAATGATCATCTTGCACCAGCTCGATCTCACGCATTAAGTAATCATGCGCACGTGACGAAGGCAGAGATACTGACCCAGTGTTTACAAAGCGAATGTGCAACGAAGGTCAAACGACCTTTACAAAATAAGGTAAAACAACAATGTCTGACATTTTTGAAGTTGGAGGAGAAAGCGATTTTTTTTCAGCATGTGACTTTTCCCAACGCAATTACGTAATGCATGAAGATGTGCATCGCAGAGCTAGATGAGCATTTGTGGTTAAAACATGTATACATTTTTATTTATTTATTTATTTTAAGAAAATGACAGATCGTTTTGCTAGACCCTTATTTCTCAGCTGGGATTGTGTAGAGCCCTTTGAAATTGCAATTTGGACCTTTAACCCATTTGAAGTCATGGAAGACCACTATATGGAGAAAAATCCTGGAATGTTTTCTTCAAAAAATGCAAATTCTTTGTGACTGAAGAAGGCATGAATATATTGGATGACATGGTGGGGTGAGCAAATTATCCGGACATTTTTATTCTGGAAGTGAACTAATCCTTTAACAGATATTGTTTTCTTTTCATCAGGCTCTTAATGATTTAAATCCTCTCTTGGAAAATCTTAAGGCAGACAAGGTCAGATTTCTCCGTCTGTTCTGAATGTCAGGCTGTCCAGCTGTTTGAGATGTTTGACTTCCTCTGGAGGGCTTTAAAGTAGAACATTCACAGTAGCAGTCAAATGGGTCACGCGGGTTTAGCGGCCTGCACTGTGTTGTCCAGCAGCTCGTTCAAGTGATCCATCCTGTGCCATGCTGCTATCCAATCTTATCACACATCTGAGGAAAAAAAACAGGGAGGTGGAATATGTCACTACTTGCAGCACTTCCATCCATCTGACTGTCAGCGCTGTATGTTGTGTATTTAAGGATTTTTAGATTGTGAATATCCAGACTAATGCAATAACAAATCATCTGATGCATATACATGTGTATCATCGTCCACACTAGAGTCCCATCGGAAATGCATGTTAATGAAAGTCTGCCGCAGACCAGTATTAATCAGTCAACACAGACGAAAGGGGTGGGTAGTGCACCTCTAGAATGCTTTTACCCCTCAGGTTAAAGAAATGGTAGATTGATTCAATTATCTGTAAATGAGAGATCAAAGGACTCAGAAAAACAACATTTTTGAAGTAGCAGCGGAAGATTAGTTGTTCTAATCTCTTCAGGGTTTTTCTGCCTTCCCATCAAGAGCTCTTGTACACGGTGGCTGCTACAAAGAGCAGCGCTTCTACTCTTTCAAGATGAAACCCCTCTCTCACTTCAGTCCTCATGCTTTACTTGAAGAGGTAGTCTGTTTGTCCGTCTTTTAATTGAAAGGCTTCCTAATGCAAAATGTTTTTTGTTTGCTTTTGACGTCTGTTGTTCTGTTTGTAAAAGGTTTTTTAAAAGGTCTCTTTGTCCACGTTACCTCAGCGGAAGGGTCTTGATATGTTGTACGGCTGCGTGCATTTACTGCCAAGAACGCTGAGGCATTGAACATTCTTACCATACTGCCTCAATCATTGAATTTGAGCAATCAAGCAATAGCTGAACTGATTTGAATGCACTAAACTTGTCGCTTCAAGGTCAGGTATTCCGCTGAGATTCCTTTTAAGCATTTCATTGTAATAGATGGAGAGATTGAATTCAGCGAGGCAGCTGCTTTTCATGTTTTACTCCTCGTCTGCTTGTCCTGAGTAAAATGACGGTGTATGTCTCTGTAGTTGACGTGCGTTTTAACTTCCAAATTTTGATCTTCAGCCTTTTTTTCTGAGTGGGTGTCTGTTAGGAATGGTTAACACCATCTCTTTTGCTAAATCATACATGTCACAATGCATCACAGTTGGAACGGCATGGAAACTTCGCTTCACTTTTGTCTCATACAGGGGCTATGAAAAATGCTTTTAGCATTTGAGCGTGTTTAGATGACCTGTTTCTTTATTAAAGGATTAGTTCACTCCAGAATTACAATTTCCTGATTTACTCAACACCATGTCATCCAAGTCTGCTCAGTCAAAAAGAAATTAAGGTTTTTCAGGAAAACGCTCCAGGATTTTTCTTTGTATAGTGGACCTCAGTAGGGATCTGTGGGTTGAAGGTCCAAATTGTTGATTATTCCCTTGAAATTTTAATTGCGATTATTAATTACGATTATCACAATTTACATTGAATGAGAATAGCTTTTTACCATAGTTTGAAGCAACTGCATGCCACATTTTTATATATAGTTTCTGCTTTAAACATAAAAAAAGTACAAATTAAAAAATTAAAACAATGAGAAAAAAAACCCCTTAAGATAACCTGTAGGAAAAAACCTCTCTCTCTCTCTCTCTCTCTCTCTCTCTCTCTCTCTCTCTCTCTCTCTCTCTCTCTCTCTCTCTCACACACACGCACACACACGTTAAGAAAGCAGAATAATGTAAGTGGATTTTTTTTGTTTGTAATTGTGAACGATTACATAATTGTGGCATCTGTAATTGTAATCACGATTAGAAATTTGATTAATTGTGCAGCTCAGATGTGATCCCCATTGAAGTTCACTATATGGAAAAAAATCCAGAAAATAATTAGTTTAATTAATTAATTAATTAGTTTAGTATTCATTCAGCTTGTACATTTCAAACACAATTTCCCAAATCATTACATTTCCTTAATAAACCTTGGGAAACCCTGACATGATATCAAGTTTCAGCTGTTACTTTGGACTCTAGTGACGCTCAATACAGATTCTGTCTAATCTATGACTAAGGGTTATGTTATTCAGTCTTCTTCCAAAGGGTAACAATCTCATGACTTCTTTTCCTCCTTTTTTCATCTGAGTTTGTATGCCTGCTGACGGCTTCATTTTCCACACTTTATTTCTGTAAGGCTTCATTTGATTCCGGATAATGTTTCAAGAGTTAAATCAATTGCTGTGCGCTTTTTCTGACTGCTGAGATACAGAACATTATTACTCAGACTTCACACATGCTCAGCATTTTGGGGATGCTCTCCTCTTTAAAGTGATACTTATGTCTATAGGCTCTTCAAAGGAAATAAATCGATAAGCGTTTGCCGTTGCTTCACTTTTTTAGAAGAGCATGAATCCTTGAGACAGTACCGTGGCTGTTGCCAT
The DNA here is from genome assembly GCA_019740295.1 of Labeo calbasu. NCBI lineage: Eukaryota > Metazoa > Chordata > Actinopteri > Cypriniformes > Cyprinidae > Labeo > Labeo calbasu. The sequence goes on along the minus strand of JAHKKF010519382.1, from coordinate 36,970 downwards.
GGCTAAATAAGAAAACCACGCAAAATTTTAGGTTGCGTTTATTTTGGTTAGTGTTTTACCTTTAGTTTGTTGTGGCAGTTGGACTGCATGCAAGGCCCTTGTGATCCCTTAGAAATTTTTCCAGAGCAGTGCCGTGCACAACCTTGTATTTGATGGCTTCCAAATACCTAAAACATTTCTGAAAGCAGTGTAGAAAATAGGAATCTTGCTGAATATCGGAAGTGTCCTTCAGGTAGATTTGTTAGATTGTTCAGACTACTACAAACTCTATTTTGTACAAGTATGTGAATCATTTTTTTTATTATTGTATAAGTGCACTTGCACCCCTAATGTTTTTTTTGGGCCACAATAAAAAAAAATTAAATAAAATAAAATAAATTAGAAGCATACTTCAGTTTTTTTCTAAACTGCACTGTTAATAAAATAACATGCATGTACAAAAGCCGGCATTGAAAAACTGAGTAAAGAATTACTACAAAACAGGATATGCTTGCTGTATGACGAAAGGCATTTTGTCTGGTAAACATAGTTTAATATTTTAACCTCATGCTGATACAGCATCCTGAAAAATTAGAGTTATGCTAAAATGGCCAAATGTGCAACAGTTGTAAGAAAATGCATGAGAAATGCAAGAACACTTCCTGTGTGAACACTTCCTTAAATGGTAACAAACTTCTCCCTCACTTCCTCTGTTGACTTGGATGGAAAATGAAAAGCCGTCAGTAATACTGTAAAGTGTTAAAGTGTTATCACAGGAGTGCAGGTGACCTGGATCTCAGCACTGCAAGCATGCTTCCAAAAGAATCCAAAGCCAAAGATGATGCAATACATCTTCTCTGAGTTTAGTTGATTGTGTTAAGGAGCATTTTTTGAATGCTTGTGATCAAACTGTAATGGCTGTTTGCTTTGTTGTTTAGCAGATGCTAGTTGGCTTGCAGTGTAACAATTGCAGGGACAATCCACCTGGAGCAATCTCAGGTTAATTGCTTTTCTCAAAGGCATAATGGCAGTGGAGTGGGTCTGTAATCTCTGTAATAACACCATTAAGTCTTGCGTCAGATATTAAAGAACATTTTGCTGTACAGCTTGGCAACAGTGCCTTAGTCATCCCACCAGACGATTCGACAGACTCTTGTCGCTAGTGGGTAGTTTTCTGCGAATGGGAAAAGGAAATAGATTTGTTTTTATTTGTTTGTTTTGTAGAGACTGCTGAAAAAGTTTTCTTTTAGGTGAAATGGGTCAGTGAGGATCAGTAGGGGAACACTCTGAATAAACTTTTGGATGTTTGAGAACCTATATTTCCTGATAATTTACTCACCCCATGTCATCCAAGAGGTCTTTCTTCAGTCGAAAAGAAATGAAGGTTTTTGAGGAAAATATCTATATGGATTTTTCTCCATATAGTGGACTTCAATGGAAATCAGTGTGTTAAAGGTACAAATTGCAGTTTCAGTGCAGCTTCAAAGGGCTCTACATGATCCCAGGCGAGGAATAAGGGTCTTATCTAGCGAAATGATCAGTAATTTTCTAAAAAAAAAAAAATTGAAAGTTTTACACTTAACCACAAATGCTCAATACCCAATGTCATTCAAACAAACGTGCCAACTGAATGATATGAAAACATAGTGCTTAACAATTTATTAGACCACTTGTCATAATAAAGAGAAAACACAAATATTTTAGGAATCTGTCAAAAAAATTTTAAATCTAAAAATGTTATGTCATTTGTTAAGGACTGTAGCCTGTATAGTGAACATAGTTTAAATCTCTACATTAAAAATTGAAAGAATAACAGATAATAAAGATCAATAAAAACACAAACTCAGTGTTAACCAACAGGTGAGAGGAACGTTCTGCAGGAACACACGTTCACTTTGGTCAGTCACGTCTTTGTCATTTCTTTATCCGATAAAACGCGGCTATGAAGCATCTGATATTTGTATTCAGACCTTTACATGCTAATGTCCCTTTACAGTTCCTACTCTCATTAAATACGTGCACTACATGTTGTCTTTTAGATCTAAATTTAGCATGCAACAACAGATATTTCAGCACAATGAAAGTTTTTGCGCTGAGTATTAATTGTCTCCCTCTACTGTGTTCTGTCTGATGCACTCATTAATTAAAAATTGAAACATAACACAGACTGTCAGGATGGAGTTTTATGAAAAAAAACGAAAATGCCCACATGACCGCAGACTGAACGTTTTTGCGCTGAGGATGCAAACGCGTCTGTCAAAGCGCCTGACAGTTCAAGTCATTACATTTAAAGCATTAGCTTAAAGCTTAAAATAAAGAATTCTCATGTTTTGGGCTACTTGGATCACATACATCTTCCGCAGCATCTCATTCTGTTTCCTCCACTATTTTTAGACTCATTTTGTGTTTTTTCGATTTTATCAATTAGATGTTGCATCCCTAGTTGTTTTATCTTATTATTTATTTATTTTTTGTATTGGGCATTTGACTTTCTTTGCACATTTGCTTTGTAAATACAGGGTCAGTACTTCTGCCTATGTCACACATGTGGGATTACACAATGCGTGAGGTCGAGCTAGTTCAAGATGAGCATTTGTGGTTAAAAAGTATATACATTTATAGATAAGATAAGATAAGATAAGACCCTTATTCCTTGCCAGGGATCATGTAGAGCCCGTTTGAAGCTGCATTGAAACTGCAATTTGGACCTTCAACCCGTTGACTCCCATTGAAGTCCACTATATGGAGAAAAATCCTGGAATAGTCAGTGGAGAGCCTTGTGGGCAAATGCGCTGACATACAGTGCCTTTACGTTACAGTCGTCCCGAGTTCAAATCCTGGCTCGAGGACCTTTCCCGGTCCCGGTCCCGCTCCCCCTCTCTCTCCCTCTTAGCTTTCTGTCAGCTCTAAACTGTCCTATAATGATTTAAAGACAAATATGCCAAGTCTTAAAAAAAAAAATACAAATGAAAATGTTTTCCTCAAAAAAATGATCAGGAATTATTTTGGAAGTGAATCAATCCTTTAAGTGCCATTGTGAAGTATTTTTAATTTTAAGAAAGAAGTGTTTTTTTTTCCTTTTAGATGTGAAATCAATATAAAGTGAACATGGATTTGATTAGATGTTGTCATTAGAGGTTATGGCTAGGTGCTGGATTCGTCAGTGCAGTGTTGCGTGTGTGTTTGCGTGGTGATGCTGGCAGAGCAATAAGGCTTTCAATCAGTGACTTTTATTTTTTTTTTGTATGTGTGCAACAAATGTTTATAACATTAAAGTTGCTACATTTATAGAGGGGTGGTGAGCTGCGCTCACCAAATGGGAATTTTATGACACTATGCCTCCAAAGGCTGCAATCACTGTATGTGACCTTAGGAACAAACTAAGACATTTTGGACAAACTGCAGCTTGATCCCACGCAGTAAACAAGATTGCCTGGTTTAGTTTTGATTGCTTGTGTAAGCAAGATTTATCAGTATACCCAAACCTGTCTTACTGCTTGTTTCCAAAAAAGTGCATGCTAGTTATTTGCAAGAAGTTGAGCAGTTTTATTTTCCAGTCTGGCTTTGAGCTATAATGTGCATGCTTAAAATCCTGGAGGAAAAAAAATCGACTTGTCTGCACATAAACGAACCTCTTACTTCATCATTTGGGATTTGAATGAATGTTAAGGGACGGTGTGTTAAGAACAGGTGGCTTACCTCTTTAAGACAGAGAGACCTCTCAGGCACCTCCTTGTACATAAATTTGCCCTGGCTGGGTAATTTTTAATGATAATTGCATACAAGAACACACAAAGATGACTGTAAAATGCTTGGATTACTGTAAATGATTTTAAAAACGTTTTTGTTGTTGCACTCTGGAATGTGAGAATACATCTGTTGACTTCATTTATCCTCATTAGAGACAGACTGCTTGCAAACTCTGTTGTTGTTAGTGAGTCATATTCCCAAATCTTTGATACAAGGCTTTGCACTAACATGCTTGTTTAAAAGCTCTTATGCCCCCCAAGTGTAGTTATTTTTATGTGCGCAGTCAACGTTTTTTGGGAGTGTAATGTTCATGTCACAATGTAACATATACAAAGACAAGTTTAAATATCTGAATTAAGAATTGCCATAAAATTCAGAAACGTAAGATATTCTTACTGCATGACATGTGTTGAGTAACTTATCCTTATAAGTAGATGTCTTCACAGAAAGTTTAAATATTTTACTCGACTGGTGTCTGGTTATTGTAAACGCTTCATAATAACTTTCGTCAGTTATTTACAAAGCCGTTATATAATGCTTCATATGTAACAGAACTTTTAACAGAAATAATTTGCTCACCCCCTTGTCATTCAAGATGTTCATGTCTTTCTGTCTTCAGTCGCAAAGAAATTATGTTTTTTGAGGAAAGCATTTCAGGATTTTTCTCCATATAATGGACTTCATTGGTGCCCCGATAGTGAACTTCCAAAATGTAGTTTAAATGCAGCTTCAAAGGGCTCTAAACGAGGAAAAAGGATCTTATCTAGCAAAACGATTGGTCATTTTTTTTTTTTTTTTGAAAAATAAATATTTGTATGCTTTTTAAGCACAAAAGCTTGTGTATCACAGGCTCTGGGATGCGCGTCCACGATGCTACGAATTAGTAATGGATCGTTCTTGAACGATTCTTTCATTTTGAGCGAATCTTCATTGTGACTCGGGAAGAACGAGTCGTCTCAGGGAGTGATTCGTTCAGTCACGCATGCGCGACTGAACGATTAGGTTCTGTACTCACCTGTTTCGAGTCTTCGGGTTTTTCGAGTCGTTCATTCGTCTTATGGGGCTGTCACGTGATGAACGAATGACTCAAACCCGAAAACTTGTCAGATAAGAAGTGAGGTGAGCTAATCATAGACTAAAGACCCAGGTAAACAATGAATGAATCTTTTCTGTTTCTTTACCATTATAGTTTTGTCTTGTTTGTAGTGTGATCAGCGTTTGTGTAAGCAGTAGATGTGTTAGGGAAGTAACATGTAACATTTTAATTATATTTTGCTAAAATGAACGAAATGTCTCAAAGATTTGTTCATTTTGCTGAACGAGACTTAAAGGTCAGAGTCGGTAAAATGATCCGAACTTCACATCACTACTACGAATCACGTGTAAGTTCATCGTCTGTGTACTGGGTATGGGGAAAAAATCCATCTTATTTTGTCCTGTAACTTGAGAGGAGGACATCGTTGTACCTTTTTGTTTGTAAACTTACTTGCACTTTCTTGGTCTTTGCGCGTTCGCTTTGTAAACACTGAGTCTGTAGTTCCGCCTACGTTACGCATGACCTTTCGACTTGATTCAACAGTATGTAGTGTCGTGAACGTGCATCGCAGAGCCTGTGCTACACGAGCTTTTGTGCTTAAAAAGTATAAAAATGTTATTTTCCCCAAAAAAAACAAAGACAGATGGTTTCGCTAGATAAGACCCTTCTTCCTCGGCTGGGATCGTTTAGAGCCCTGTGAAGCTACATTTTGGAAGTTCAAAATCGGGGCACCAATGAAGTCCATTATATGGATAAAAATCCTGAATGTTTTCCTCAAAAACCATAATTTCTTCACAACTGAAGACAGAAAAACATGAACATCTTGGATGACAAGGGGGTGAGTAAATTATCTGTGAATTGTTGTTCTGGAAGTGGACTTCTCCTGTAATCAATTTTATCTAATGGCTTTTGATTTGCATTATAATGCAGTAAAGTTAGTTACTAGTGAAAGTAACATGCTAATATATCAGCTTAAACTACCATTATTTTTTCCACTTTTTCATATTAATTGGAGTATGCTGTAATTTATTTTTCATGAATATTAATTACGTGAACACCTTGTCTGAAAAGAATACGCTCTTAAGTGTGTGCTAATCAAATGAGAATAGACGAATCCTACTTGTATGAGGGCATGGTTCATGAATATTAATTAAGCTACTTGATTGAATGCTCCTGGAAGGTTAAACATTCAGGTCTGCATGACCTAATTAATGTTCTCCCACTATATTCTATTTTTACATCAAAGCATTTATAAAGGACACATTTTTTAAAACATGTAGAAAGGTAAAGTTGTTTTTAATAAAAATAAACTGTAGGTAGTAAACTATATTTAACTCGACATTCCTTCTCTAATGGCATGAGATGCAGTTTAAAAAAAAAACATTGAGACCAGACAGAACAGCATGAGACATCTGTGCATGTTTACAATGACCAACAACTGGAAGCGTAGAGAGAATACAGAGCACATCCTTTTAACTGTGAGCCATTCACAGTGTGATCAACATAATTTGTTTGTAAGGTCAGGTTTGTAAGGATACATTGGAAGGAGGTTGTTTTATGATGGATTTTTAAAGATTTTGAGTTTTACTGTGTTGTTAAATCTCACTTGCACCAGTGCAGCAAAATTATTTTTCACATTCACAAATGCGAACGAAATGCTTGACTGTAGAGTCCTGTAATAGCCCATTCACTATAGTATTCTATTCACACAAATAATGGCCTGCTGTTTTGAAATCATGAACTCCTGCACTGTTTTTATTCTTTTTTCCTTTGTAGGTTGTCCTTTTACAAATGCGTAAAAATGATTAAACGAACAAGTTAAATTGTGCTGAGGAACTGGTTCTTTTCGGGTTTTGTCTACCTGTCTGTCTCTCTATCGTGCTCTCTCCGTTCAGTTTTCAGTGCTTTTTTGCAGTATTTTCTGTATTGATTTAGATCAAATTACTTTTTCATTCTCTCTTTGAGGATGCCATTATATTTGCATTTATGCATTCAGCATACGCTTATCCAAAGTGACTTGCAGTCTATTCAAGGTATTCATTCTATCAGATGCGTTTTCCTTGGGAATCAAACCCATGACCTTGATGTTGAGCAATAGTCTTTTCCGACGTTAATTCTTTCTTTGTTCTCCTCTTTTTATCTGTGAAGTTATTTTTAATACAATGCAAATCATTTATTTGATGTGAGTTGCAAAGTATGACTATCCAAACTATAGTTTTATACATTTAGTCCTACAGTTATTATCCTTAGAGTGAATCAACCTTAAATGATTTCACCATATTAGCTTAGCTTCATAAAATAGCACAGCTTTTTAGTAAGATACGTTCATGTTTGATATGATCTGGAAGCATGACTATATTTTTAACATCATGAAAAATATGGTAGACTCTCTTGCTCTTTCGTGTGTGAGGAAGAAGGAGAGCTCTCAGCCTAAGGATAGTGAGTCGGGTGCTGCACACTAGACAGTGCGACAAATACATTGTGCATCCATTGATACGAATAGGAATAATGCGCTTTAACTACAGAGAATGAAAATATCAAGTGCTCAAAGCGTTCAAGTGTAGAGAAGCGAAATGATCTGCGCTAACCTTATTCTTTGCCTCCAACATAAAGGGATAGTTCACCCAAAAATAAAAATTACCTCATAATTTATTCACCCTCAAGCCAGTCTAGGTGTGTATGTCTTTCTTCTTTCAGACGAATACAGTCAGAGTCATGTTAAAAAAATGTCCTGCCTCTTCTAAGCTTTTGATTCCAAGATTTTAAAGCCTGAAAAAGAGCATCCATTTATCATAAAAAGTGCTCCACATGGCTCCAGGAGGTTAATACAGGCCTTCTGAAGT
>JAHKKF010519382.1:0-29312 GCA_019740295.1 Labeo calbasu | reverse complement strand
ATCTCTAGCTTCCGCTAACTGTCGTATGTGCGTTCGTGAGAGAGTGGCGTTCCCACGGATGATGTAGGATGTAGGTGTAGCGTAAGCTCAGAGAATTTTCTAGCCTTGTGAGAACCAAGTTTCCTTTTACAGCAAGTTTCCTTTTACAGCAAAGGACTGCAAGTCCCCTCTTGGTTTATATGTGAAGCGATCTAGGAAAACCCAACACATGGTGAAAGTTGACACAGGTTTGATACCATGTAAAAGCTGGGTTCAAGCCCTTTCTAAAACTGTTTTTATTGAAATGTAACAAAAGTTATGACTATTGTAATTTAGCTGATAGCTATGATTTTCAAGAACTGAATTTTGAGAAAAAAATGGGTTTAAAGTGAGACTGTTTTCACTTTTAATTCACAGGTTTAACGAGAGCTGTCTGTAAAGTCAGGAGCACTATACTGCATCATTATACAAACAGGGCATAGTTTTCAGGGCATAGTCTCTGAACTTTTGATCACCCCTTGTATGTTTAGATAGCACAAAAAAGATGCAGCCTGCCTTGTAGTTTACATTTACAAAAGTGAGCGCAGCACAACTGTTCGTGCACTGTGCGTAAAACAGACTGTCATCTGGCTCAACCTCTTTAGTAACTTCCTTCATCTCTGGATGTAAAATAGTCCATTATAACATTGTTTAGGGCCCTGAGATCACCAAGTTTGAGCAGATTGGGATGTGTAAAATCATTTAAATGAGCAGCTACAGTACTTCAGACTGCATTGTTGCGCTCCACCATCTCACGATATTAAAAAATACACATAAATAAATAATAAACTTTGCGTGCCGTAGTTTACACAGAACTGGCAGAGAATGTGCATTGATACACCTTTATTAAATATGTTGCGTGGTTTATTTTGATAGGTTAACTGTTTTTGTGGTGTTAAGTGAAAGCACCTCCGCAGTGCATTCTTAATATAAGAGAAAGACAGTCATTTCTGCATCGCTATTTTTCTGCACTAAACAAGTGAATTTCGCAAAATATATTTTGGGATGATAGACAAGATGTTACAGAATAATAATTTAATGAAAACCTAATTTTGACAATAAATTGACATTCAACCTATTTTCTGAAAACGTCCCAGCGCGACATCCGACGGGTTTTCCCAGATCGCGTCACATATCGAAATCCTCTGGCATTTTTCTTTACAAAACTATTTTATACTTCTAATTTGTGACTTTTTTTTTTTTTTTTTTTGGTTTTGCTCCCGGGGCTTTGTGGAATAGGGCTCTGCAAATAATCGGAAGCGATTATCATGTGCATCTTGTCAGTAATGCCGGTTCTGTGATTTGTTCTAAATCTCCATCACGTGCTGTCAGATGGAGCGACATTTACTACACAGAGCCGTAGTTCACTAATAAGCTATGCAATATCACGTTCATCATCGGATATGTATTGCCTCTGATAGTAAACGTGATATTGTGTAGCTTGTACTTTTTATGATGGATGGATGCTTTAAAATCTCAACACCCATTCATTGCCATTATAAAGTTTGGAAGAGCCAGGACATTTCTTAATATAACTCCGATTGTATTTGTCTGAAAGAACGTGAAAGTCACATACACCTAGGATGGCTTGAGAGTGAGTAAATCACTTTTAAATCCCTTTAAATACTAGCGAACGTAAGCGAATGTAACAATTTATCAGCCAGTGGCTAACAATAGGTTTTAGTTGCTTAGCATAAAAATTTGTAATATGTGAGTAATTTGCTTTCATTGTAGAGGGTTGCGAATCCACAGCCACATGACAACAGTGCTATTCAGTTTTTGCTTTTGCTTCACTCAACAAGGCATGGGCACTGACAATAAACCTCTTTGTTGTATGTTGCTTTTTGCTTGTTACATTGAAGTATTCTCCTTCAGAGGTGTCCTTCAGAGATGCTATCGTTTCTGTTCAAAGTGCTGTATTGTATATCTGAAGTGAAACAATGCAGTACTGTTTAACAGCTATTTCTTTCTTCATTTTGACAACAGATCCACTTGGGCTTTTGTGGATCACCTGATGATTATTACTTACCGAACCAGTAAGGATTTGTTTTTGCAGGCCTAAAAGTGGGCCAATATTAAAAAAACCTATACACTCTAAAAAATTCTGAGTTAATAACAACTCAACTTGGGTTATTTGGCAGAGCACATGCTGGGTTATTTTGGCCCAGCTGGTTGGGTTAATGTTTTTTTTCACCCAACATGCTGGGTTGTTTTATGTAAGTCAACTATTGTTTAAAAATTATTATACTGCTGTCTTAAAATGGGCTGGAAATTAAAAAAATCTCACACAGAATTAAGTAAGGCAACAGCAATAATCAAAAGATGAACATTTATTATTAAGCAAGAACACATGAACAAAATACAAGACAAATTTGATTTATTTAACTGAATACAGCATTTGACATATAACAAACATTTAAACTCATTTAGCAGGCATTTTAGAAAGAAGAAAAAAAAAAAGTAACATTTGAAAGTATAATTTTAATGTAAGTGTATTCAACCGTTCTCTGTAATCACTTTTTACTGAAATAGTGATAATTCTCGTGCCGGTGTGTTGCCGAAATCTGAGCTGGTGAAGGGCTGCTGTTTGCAGGGGAACTACGAAGTACGAACTTCAGACTGCGTCTCACTCGTAGCTGAAAAATGCCATGACTGACTCCATAACCTGCCCATAAACTGAGTACTGAGATAGGAGAGCATATTTTAACATCAAATTAAATTAAACTCAGTATTATATCGAATAAAATCTATTCATGTTATGCAAGGCAGAAGCCATTCAAGTGAAAGTGAAGCCACCGCTGCTGACACAGCTGACTTGACATCTCGTCCTTATGTTGTGTTGCGTAAAATAATATAATTTACACTACAGTAAAGACTTTATAAATGAAATGAAATGTATACCAACCTTTATTTTGCTGAAGAAGAGCACAAAATCAGCAGAGCTGAAAGCCGCTCTTTCCTGTAGAGGACTCAAAACGTCCACGCTCTTACTGTAACTCAGCAGCTGGGTTGTTTCTTTGGAGACGGGCTCAACCCAGCGATTGGGTAGGTAAAAAATAACCCAGCATTAGAAATGACCCAGCAACTTAGTTACAGGAAAGCTACCCAGCACCTGGGTGGAAAATTTAAAAAATAACCCAATAAAATGACCCAACAAGCTGAACCCAGCATTTGGGTTTAAAAAAAATAACTTAGCATTTTTACTGTATGAATATTCATGTTATTCAGTTATTAATTTCATAAATGGAAAAGATGGAAATTATAGAGCTGTAGTGTAACTACGTGACTAAAAGCATGTTTATGAACTCAGTAATGCTTTTGTAGTTTTCAACACATACTAATGCTTTAACGGCATTTTTTGTAATTTCAATAAATCTGTCTGTGTGCCTGCTTGACAAAATTGCTGCAAATTCTGCTGAGGTGTCAAAAAGGCAAGAGACTTCTATTTATATTTATAAATAGACTTATTGCAACTGGCCTGAAAGTCTTCGTGGAGCCCTGTCTTCCACTGGCTGTCAGTTTATTCAGGGAAAAAAATAGGCTATTTGTTACTCAGGCCACATATTGCCCCGGTATAACTGTTTGGTATAGTGGTAATCTGTTAGTGTCCCATGTTGTTGTCAAGCAATTTCGTAATGCTTTACTCCTGTTTTGTCAGTGCACAGCTGCCCTGCTGGATCGACGCTGAGTTTGGTGGTCATCCCACAGCCGATGACAGAACACGTCCTCTGAGACTTCCAACCTCATTACCTGAGGTGTCTAGGCCGAGCAAACGCACTCGTTTTAGCCGGCGTGACTCAGTGTGACTGAGTGACTCAGTGTACTTGCTGTTGAAACATTTGAGAATGTTGCATGTTGTTTTTCTTTTATTTTTTCGCTGCTGGTTTCTTTCAGAGCCGCATTTGCTTCTGTTAGGTACGGTGTCTGTCTCTCTAAGCCCTCTCTGTCCGTTTCTCTCTCTGTCCATTTCTCTTCTTCTCTCTGGTGTTCCTGTTTTGTAGTGCGTGTCCTAGCAGAGCCTCTCGGCTGATCGGGCTTTGTTTCAGACTGAATGAGCGCAGTGTGGAGGCAGGCTGGCGGATAAACAGCAGGATCTGCAACAAGCAGTCACAGCTCGCTCTCCCACTTATGCTCTCTCTCTCTGTCTCGTTCTCTTTCTCCCTCGCAGCACTCCACAGGAGGGAGAGATGCGTGATGAGCTTCTCTGTTTACTGGCCTCTTCCTCTCTGTTGAGTAGCATGCATGTTTTATTACACTGCCATCAGAAGCACAAAACAAGCATTTGTGTTCAAGAATTAGCCACTCCTCTGAGAAAATTCACCATCGTTTTTGTGTCCCTCCGCTCTGCATGCGTAATTTCGACACCACAGGTTTTTCATTTCCCTTTTCGTCTGTTTTGGTATTTAAGCCAATGCCGACTCATGCAGGGCTCATAGTCTTTCGGTAATACGATTGTATTCTGTGCCCCACATGGATATCGTTTTGGAAGGAGTTCTGCTTCTTCATCTGGACCATCACCAAACACGAGCAGAAATTCCAGTTGGCAGACGGATGAGATGAGAGATGCTATTAGCCAATGACAAGATACTCTCTCAATGCCTCTTGGCGGAATGAACTGCTTAACTTCTGTTGCACTGCAAATGAAGAGAAGCACTCGTAACATACTCGACTGTTAAGATCCTTATCACTCAAAGATGAAACCTTTGTTCTGTCCACTGTAAGTAGTCTTGACATGATTAAAGTTCTTGTGCTATAAAAAGATAACAAGAGCAGATGTATTGTCCTTTACTGCCTTTAAGTCAACAAGAAATGGCACTTGTAATGCGTTTTACTTGCATAAAGTGACTTACTTCAGAAAAATAGTAGCAAGACTTGATTTTTATGCACTGTGATATGATTGGATGATAGAAGTGGCTTGTATGTGACAGGTGGTTTTGCGGTTAGAGGTTGAAAAAAATAAAAATAAAGCTTGTTGATGTCAGCCTAACGAGAAAGTCAGAGTTAGAGATTATGAAGACACTTTTTTTGTCTTTGGAATAGCATTCGTTTTTTGTTCTCCTATTTATTGAATGATTATCCTTTCAATAATCTAAAAATTTGTAGGATTTATTCCATCTTTTTGAGTCTAAATGGTTTATTTTTAATAACAATAATGTTTAATTTTTAGTAACAATAATGTTACACAAATATGGACAAACCTGGGTAAAATGCATAAACCAACCTTCTGGGTTGTTTTATTTAATTCAACCATTGCTTAAAAATACTATATTTTCTGCTTAAAATAAAACCAAAATACTAGGGGTGGGAATCTTTCGGTACCTCACGACTGGATTTATATTGATTTATATAATCAGTTTTTTTTCCTGTAAACTGGACATTTAAAAACACCAGTATTTTGATACAAAAACACACCAGTATGGTAGTCCTGACTGGGCGATAAATCCATAACAATAATTATCACACGATATAAGTTTCCTCAGTAAACAATAACAAGAGTTTGATTAATGTCCGATATAATGTTTATTTGGCAAAGGTGGAACGCAAAAGCACTAGTCATTTAAAGCACGCCAGACGGACTGTTTATCCGCTCGGATAAAAGTTCAAACGGCGGCACGAGTTTACTAGAGCAGATACCTTTACTCACTGATGAGTCTCGGTCACACGAGCACTAAACAGTGCTGTGAGATCCAGTGGGAAGTGCTTGAATTCAGTAAAGAACACAACTCGGTTTGAAGCTAGATGATACATCGCTGACAAACGGATGGACGCTGTGTGCAATGATAAAGTCAGAATGCTTTTTCCATCTACAAATCACCATCATTTTCCATAGATTTGCTGTAGTAGCACTAACTAATTGAATGTGTTGACGGAGGATTAATCGAATGTAATTACAGTATTTTTTGTGATTTGAGCTATAGCATTTATGCTTTTATACTAAATGTATTTAGACTAGTTTTCATGCATATACATAGAAACCATGTTGCATTTGAGGTGCTATTTCTGTGTTTTGTACTATGATTATCATTATCTAAATGTATGCTATTATGCAAAACAAATGATTAATAAAAAAAATCCTGAAATGGTCAGAATAATTAAATTTCACCATATAGAAATGAGGTTGCTACAATTATTACTGCTATTATTGATTTTGATAATGAACACAAATCTGTAAATCTGCATCCCAACTAAAGCCAGTAATTTTTTTTAATATATTATTATTACTATGATGAGGCAACACACCTGTTTCTTGATTTGAAACAATATTACTCATCAGAACATGTAGAAGTAAGAAATATTTTTTCTTTAAAAAATTTAATTTAAATTAATTTATTTTGTTAGTAAAGTATAAAGAATTTAAAAACATGCAGTGTTTGTCATGTTCTGACCATAAAGAATAATTTAAAACCACATTAACATATTAAATTAACATTACAGTAACCATCTGGTTTTTTACAACTTTCACATTATAGCAAAAATCTGCCTTTAAACTTAAAAGAAATAAAAATGTGACATTTATCGTGGTAATTATCGATATCATCTGATATGAAGAAAATTCTCTTGATTATTATTATTTTTTTTTTTTATTTTGACCATTTTGCCCAGCCCTAAAAATGACACATACTATGGAACCCCTAAAGGGCATAGATATGAGATGGGAAGAATAAATATATTTCAGCACTTTCTCTTGCAATTATATCGTTGGGTAATTATGCTTTATATAAATTGTGGGCATTAGGGAGCTGCTATTAATATGTGGTGCATTGAAATTTTTTGAATGCGCATTCGCTTTTTGCTTTCACTTTTAAGATTCGCTATCACGTGTCCTGTTTACTACAGAGCAGCAGTACTTACCACACATTTTCTGCAAATCATCATCTGCGTATGCAAATCATTCGCCATCTTACTATCAGTCATATCTCCTTGCTCTATTTACGTGGTAAGTGAAATTTTATGTACTGTAATGTAACACGCAGTCGCTAGAAAGCGGCTAACCATAGAACACGTTGTTTGTTTTGCGTGCCCATCAATAAATAATATAACATTTTTGACCGCTGAGTCAAATCTTGCTGGGTTTGTCCATATTTCACCCAGTTGTTTTTAACCCAGCATTTTTTAAAGTGTATGTTGGGCATTACATTTTAATGTCATTTTGTGAACTTGATTAAGATTTGTGTGGTAACAAGTATTCTTTGTATATTTAAAAAAAAAAAAATTTTTTGCCGTTATGTGTAATGTAGGACTGACGAACAGAACCTGAGACATTCCCTCATTCCCAACACAGGGACTCATTGTTGGCACTTTTGGTCCTCTATTAAAGCACACTTAATTAGTGCCATGTAAACAAATGGGACTTGCTGGGCTCCTATAGAAATGCAGAGTGCTCATTGAACGCAGTCTAATTTGTGTGTATTTGTGCACATAGTAAGGTGAGCGGGGACCTCGATTCAGGTTCTGGGCTTTTTTGGCATGATTTACATTTACAGATTGTGCACCTGTAGAGACTGCTGTTCTCTGATGTTGAGTGTTGAAGCTTACATTTCCAAGTTTAATGAGCGCTTGTATTAATGAGCACTGCATTATTGCAGATTCAAGGTTGTGGAAAATGACAATAGGAAAAGGCCTGTTTTCTATGCCATGTTGTCTTCATCAAACTTCATTTTTCAGGGATTGACAGCATTTGCATCACACATGTTTAATATTTGATTGATGGTGTATTTGTGCTGTTTAGTCATCAGGTGTCACCTGCTTTATTTGGATTGATTAAATCATAATCATGAATCCCTTAATCCCAGATGTTTTAATTGGACGTGATGAGTGAGTAATTGATGGGCATAATCTGGCATGCGTTTGGTTGTTTACACGCTACCAAACCGGGTTGTGCCATGTGCTTTGAAAATGTTCCAAGAACCGATTATGAGGGAGAATAATTCAATGCGCTAATCGTTTAAAAAATTGAAGAAAAAACCCCAAACAAAACAACATAAAAAGAAAAGCGTTTTCACAAAGCATGGGATTTGATTAAGCATTGAGCATTTTTGCATTGCTAACAGAGGCAGGGCTTGTCACTGTGGTTAGCTTGGACTGTTTCCTTTCTGCTATCCTCTGCCAAACGTGAGAAGATTTGCATCTGTGAAATGAAACTGATTGCTACATGCCAATCTGAGTTTTTCAAAAACAATGTGCTGAATGCCTCTGAATGCCACAAAACCATAAACACAAACTCAGGAAGCATGTAGAAAAATTGTATTCAGCATTTTGTTCAAGACTCCGTCACACACTTTTTAAAATGAATAAATAACTTTATTTAATTGTTAAATGATGAATTTTATTTTAATTTTAATTTATTGTTTTTAATTTAGTTTTATTTGGATTTATTTTAATCTTTTTAAATTGTATTTTATTTTAATTAGATTTTTCTTTTGTTTTTGAGTGTAACAGTGCTTACCCAGCTATTTATTTATTTATTTATAATTTAAGTCTTTACTGTCAATTATGACAATTATTAAAGTCTTCAATTCTAAATGTTGCATTCAAGAGGTTGTGCTCTTATCACATAAGTGGCAATTTTCAGGACAGGTGGCTAGAACAAACATTGCATGCTGAAGTACACTGCTGTCTGGGGAAAAACAATGCATGAAAACTACAAATACTTTTCATTAATGTCTTTGATAAGGTCACTGAAGAGCTGTAAAGATCAAGCCAGTAAACCCTGTTGAGTGTAGTGAATGTGATTGTTACAGTGCTGTTTTGAGCAATATAATCTTACAAAGCGTCTCTTGTTTTAATAGGTTGCTGCTCCTGACCATTTAACAATGGAAACTCATGTTCTTCCAGAGCCTCTTCATTTCACAGCCCACACTGCACCTCTGTCATTGTGAAAAATTCAGTCTAAGGTGGGTTTTCTATGTATATTGGATGGTATATATCAGATTTGTCACAGGAATTAATGTTTAACTTTTTCACATGCCTCTGAGCTTAATGTACACGGCTGTAGCAGAATTAATGGCTTTTATAAAGAGTTGAGTATTCATCATGCTTCCGTTTAAGATTTCATTTGGATTGTAAAAATGTTTTGCATATAGACCCACTGAACTATCATGTCTATCTTTTTTTTTTTTTTTTTTTCCACACTTCTTCTTGAAATACCAGCAGGCTACATTGTTCAGGATGAAGGAAGGGTTTGCATGCATGGACCATCAAAACATTAATCCTCCATATTGGAGTGTCATGTAGTGTCAGTGGTACCAAATGGTTCTTTTGTCACTTCTGCTTATTGTAGGATCAGTCAGTCGCTGGCCGTCCTTTTACCCAGCAGGGTGCCGTCCTGGCTGGCGCTCTTCTCTCTTGAATCCAAACCCTTAGTTCTTGCTGTTTTGAGGCACCATTGTTGAGAGATTTTGGCCAGAATCTCCAATTAGAGGACTGTTCTCACTAGCTCTTATATTAGAAATAACCCTTCCCTGTCCTGTTGTCCCTAGCTCTTTCTTTCAGCTGAGTTCATCTGTGTTTGAAGGGAGCTCAGAATGAGGTTATTCAACAGATCAACTGGTGGACATTTGTGCAGCTGTCACTGACATGACAGGGAGGTAGCGGTGTGACTCTGCTGTCCCACTGTTCGTGTAGCCAACCATTTATACATTCAGCCTGGGTGACTTGCAGGTGAAGTCTTGTTTCCTTTGCTTAAAGATCTGGCTGACAGTGCAGTAAAGCGTTGATAGTAGAGCTACACGATTCTGGATAAATTGAGAATTTTTTTTTTGTTTCAAATAGAGATCACAATTCTTCTACAATTCTGAACTAACCAAAATATGAACTGCCTTATTCTATTCAGAAGTGTTCCATTAATTTGAATTAATTATTATTTTTTAAAATTGTTTAAATGAATGATTCAATGACTCACTTATCACTCATACTTGACTTGTTCCTTTACTGAATGAATCAGTGTTTTTAAATGAATTCCCTGAATGAATAATTCAGTGACAAATGTTGTCACTTGTCGCCACCTAATGGTAAAACAATGTAATCAACAAACGTTATTTGAAGCGCCAGTTACTTTCAAAAGATGACTTTGATCGCTACCATAGATATCAGTGTTTATATCTGAGCTATGAATCCCAGTACTTCTGTGATAATATGACTGCAACAAAGAAACTATACTGTGTGGTTGGAACTGTTTGTGAAGCCATACTGGATTTGCATGTTTCAGTATGACCTTATTAAAGGTTTAATAAACAGATGAATCATTGTCATTCAGAAATTAGATCGCATGGATGTTTGAATTGATATCGCAATCTTTTAACAATTAATTATGCAGCTCTAGCTGGTAGATTTACAGTGTTTCAAATGTTGTTGGATTACTAGTAGGGCTGGGTGATTATTTTCAGTCATTTTGAACTCTTTTCATCAAAGAATCTTGAAAAATATATCAAAATTCCCCAAAAATATTAAAGGGATAATTCACCCCAAAATGAAAATTATTATTAATTACTCACTCTCATGTCGTTCCAAACCCGTAAGACCTTCGCTCATTTTTGGAACAAAAATTTAGATCTTTTTGATGAAATCCAGGAGCTTTCTGACCCTAACTTTAATAATAATAAGATGCTAAATAAGCATCAAATCATCATATGGGTAGTTGACAAATAAAAATTGGTCTGTGTCCTATGGTGTGACATACCAAAATGTAGAAAAAAAATTAACATACAAATAACATGAGAAAAATGTATCTTGATTCTTACAGTTACAAATAGCATGAGAGAGGATTTTCTTCAGTGTTAGACACCATTTGTCACATTTTTCACACCATAGGACACATTAATACATCAACTACCCACATTAGAATAATTTCTGAAAGATGATGCGACACATGACTGGAGTAATGGCTGCTAAAAATGTTTAAATATTTAAAAACAGGAAAGGTATTTTAAATGGTAAAAATATTTTACAGTACTCATTTTTGATTTAAAAAAAAAAAAAAAAAAAAAAAGCATTTGGTTAAAATGATGTTTCCTCTGATTGAATGGAAGTCACGAATGTCAATATATTGAAAAAATATTGAGGTTATTCTTAGCCCTAGAAAGTATCCTTCTTTTGGTTTTGATCTTTGAAGAGAGATTTTGCCACAAACAAATTAAAGTGCATAATCCAAACAAACACTCATACATATGCTTAATTCTGTTGAGGTCACTGCATGCATAATGTGAGCAGATGAACATGAGAACATATACAGAAACAGACAGGCTTATTCAGAGCCGTCTGAGGTCACAGTCTCGTTAAAGTTTTGCGTACTGTACTGTGCTATGGAAAAATTTTAAATCTGCAAATTTATTTTTCATACAGCAGCACAGCCTTGAGTTTTTCTGCTAATTGTTAATGGTCAGGCACTGCAAGTAAGAGATTGTTTTTTCTAATTTAAAAATGGAGTGTTTTGTTTCCCCCACCCCCGTCTGTCTGCTCTCAGTAGGAAGTCCGTCTGTAGCGGCCTTTTCGCCAGCAGGTGCATGCCACACTATAGTGTGTGTGTGTGTGTGTGTGTGTGTGTGTGTGTGTGTGTGTTGGGACAGTGTGTTATACTGCGGAGAATAATGGTCTTCTATTGAATTCATCATCCGTTCCTTTCCACATTGGAGGAAAATAAGATTAAATAGGTGGCACTGGATGTCAAAAGGAAACATAAGGGCCCTCCTCCTGTTGTGAGTCACACACTGGGGGTCTGTCACAAATCCCTCCATCCAATCTGCCTCCCTGCTTTTAACAGTGTTTTTCAGCTTGCAGGGCTTTTCCATTCAGTCCTCCTTTTCATTTTCAGCCAGCAGTGTGTTTCTCCCAGAGGTTTTGGATTTTGTTTTCCCTCTGCAAAGAGAGCCGAAATGCAGGCCGTGTTACCAGGCTCCTGTTTAATAACCAGAGAACGAGTTATAATACCACTGCAAAACTCACCGCAGCCCTATAAAAGAAAGGAATGTAAATCTGTGGATTTGAGTTTAGAGGATTTCTTATAAGTGCTAGCCTGTGTTTGTTCATGTTTGTGTTGTCTTGAAGATGATATGATAGAATGGCCTAATAAGGGTTGATATTTTGCAGTTTCATATTTTTCTTCACGTAATGTTTAAAGCTTCTTTTTGTTTTAGCCCCACATAAATGTTATTATTTTAGTACAGCTTACTGACATAGGTCCCTATGATTTCCACTATGCAGAAAATGCAGAGTTTGCAGAGTAGTAAATCAAACATGGGTCAGTACACTTAAATCTAAATGTGATATGCACTAGTGTCTGTGAATTTTAAGCTGCAAAATACTTTTTAAATACGAGTCCTGCATGTTCTGCATGTCTCTGCGTGAATGAATGGTGCAGACGCGCAGTTGTGTTTACTACACACATACTGAGGCGTGTGATGCTCGTTTTGCTTCAGCCTTTGCCGCCTCCATATACGAGTACATGAACAAATAAACAATCTCTAGGACTGCTCTGAGAGTCACTTCATGAGCATTTTACCATTTCTTGTGAGGAAAAACCAAAATATCATATACAAATAAACTTCGCAGCAACCGGTCAATATAAAAGCTCGGTTTAACTTGAAGAAACTGACAGAAATCTATTACTTAATGTAATGATAGTACTATTACTAGTAATAAAATTATCAAAAAAAATATATCAGAAAAATTATTCACCAGAAAAATGTAAATACACAGTGCAGTATTTCTGAAAAAAAAATAATAATAAAAAAAAAATAAATAATAATAAAAATAATAATAAATTATTTTTTTATTTAAAAAATTATAAATGCTTTTAATTTATTCAAATTTAATGCAACCATTAAAATTGAATTCAGAAAATTAATGAAAAAAATTGGTAATTTTGTAGGGCCTTAAAATTAAATAAATTGTTAAATTGTGTAAGTTTCATGATTTCATTTAATTAGACATGCTTTTTGATTCATAAAACTTAGTTTAACCATTAAAACTGAGTCTAGAAAATTTAAGTGGAAAAAGAATTTGGAAAAAAAAAAAAACAGATTTCCGAGGGCCCTTTAACACTAAGGGTGTTTTCACACCTGGCTCGTTTGGGAGGCTGTTTTGGAGCCTGGCACTTTTTCTTGCTTTAGTTTACTCTGGTTTGTTTAGGCAGGCTTACATGAATACAGCAATCAGGCTCTGAAAATAATCAGATAATCAAAATCATCAGAGATTGCCTAAATGAAAATGTCTTTGCCCACTCTGGAGTGGTTCACTTGTGGCGAGAAACCAATCCGACCCAACTAACCAAGCTGTTGCGTAAAAAGCAGCGTGTGAGCGCTTTACTTAGTGCAGTTGAAAACCAAAGAGCAGCTCTTGATCTTAAATTGTTGTGTAATTGCTGACTTCTTGATGTAACAGGTGTAATCTGACCAATAAGAAGTCAGTTGTACTCGCGTATGACTTGCATAAACATTTTGTAATGCTTTGAAGTATTGCCTTGTAAACATGAACCAAACCAAGAAAAAAAAATGCAACATCGTAAGCGTTTTAAGTCCAAAGCAAACAATTTCCTCTAATATTTGTACTTTCTTAACAAACTGTGTTACATAAATACTGAAATGTGAGTATGATATGTTTAAAAATATAGTTTTAAGTGCTCAATTAAATTAAAAGTACTCGTTTTAAAACAATGCCGGCATGGTGCATGGCAGTGTCCAAGCAGTGAACATCACAAAATGTGATGTGTGTGGGGCGATATTTCACCTTAGACTTGAGGTTAGTATGATTAAAGCTGCTTCTGTGTGACTGGAGTGACACTAAAACTAAGGCTGCATTTTCACTCTTGTAAGTGCATAGTCTGTGTTATGTATTTGCTGCAGTTTCAGTCAAATTATGATAATATGATGGTTTCAGTTTTGACATTTAACACACCTATTCAAGTTTATTTTTTATGAATTCAGATTACTCAATTACAAATATAATTATTAGTGACAACCCCACTAATGATATATAATTAAGCAGTATTACACACACAGGAGTGTTGTTGTTTTAACTATAAGCATGCCTGAATTTCAGCTGTAGGCACAAGATAACTTTGTGAAGGAAAGTATGGTAGCTTTTGCATGCACAGCTAAGAATAAGCACTGTTCATGAATTAATTCAGTCATGAATTAATCATTTCCAAAGAAGATTTCTCTCAACTTCAGGTCTATTCTGAAAAAAAACAATCAATAGACATGCAGTTGAAATGCATTTAATTCATTTAACACTGGTTTAAGAAATATCTGATATTTTGAGTCTGTTTCTGTGTGGAATACCTTCAAAAGTACTCCACTGTGTACATGAGCAGCTTAGAGGGAACATTGATTGATTGCCAACTTCATTACCTTAAAAAAAAGTTTCATTCTGTATGTGTACATGCACACCGCTTTTTAACAAAGTAGTTTGGCCTACATGTTTTCCCCCTAAATGGCCCTCAACCTGAAATGAGTTTGCTACCTCTAGTCTGGATGGCATGTCACAATGCAATATATACATTATTGAGAATGTGTCACGATGTATCAAAATACTGATTGTAGCACAGCCTGCTGGCAGCCTGCTGATTAGTTGCCTACAGTGGCTCAGTATGGAGGTCACCAAGCATGAGTGCATGAGAGCAGGAGACCGCAGCCGTTTTTATGCTGTTCTCATGCCAAGTCATTTTTCATGTGTGTTTTGGTTCAGGCCCTCTGGCTTTTTACAGCACCTCTGAGGAATTGAGTTTGAGCTCCGCCTCCTCCGTTTTTTTCCATATTATTTCTCTCCGCTTCTAGCTTGTGTTGTCAATTCGAGTGCTTTGAGTTTAAGGCCAGGAGGGAAGCGCGGCTGTGATTTTGGCTTGCGTGTCTTGATGTAGTTAGTGAGGTTTTGTGTTTTTTAACCTGCTGACCTCAGTGTGACCCTGCTGTGTCTATGGAGACCGCTCCAGCTGTAAGAGGTTGTGGCAGCACAGGGCTTTGTGGCTGCATTCCAGCGTTGACATGTCTGCACGCGTAGAGACACCATTACAAGAGCCCGGCCCCTGCTGAACAGTATGGGATGGTAACTTGGAGACTGTTTTCAGGCAGCTTGAGTATTTAAAGAGGATAAAGCTAATCGATGACCTGTACAATTTTCTATATATGAGTACATGAGCACATAGGCCTAAATATAATCCCTAGAAATGATCTTAGAGTCACTTCATGAGCATTTTACAATGTTATTTTACTGTGTCGGTTATTTAGTTTTTTTTAATCCTGTTAATACTTTCGTATTAAAAACATGCTACCGCGTGAGTAGTCTGCGTTATACGGATGTGTATGACTGTTGCTCTCGCATCTTCTGCAGCGACTAGCATGTGAGTGACGTGTTTAAGACGGCGTGTCAAGTTAACAGGATTTAAACTTTTACACACAGCGCTGCTCATCAGTGTCAGTTCCAAAACAGTGAACCAATCAGAATACCATGGAGGCTGGGCAAGCGTTGCAAGCTTTTGTTAAGTTTTGTATTTGACTGCAACAAGGTGAAGTAGGCATCATGTGTTGTGCTTTTTTTTTTTGCTTTTTTTTTTAAACCATGAATGAGCCTTGCATCTTGTGTTATAGGGTGTGTAGTTTGTAGTTTGGTTCATTTGACTCACTGAGTCTGAACCAAAAAGGAAAATGATACTGGTCTGCTTAGCGTTCACACTGGCAGTTTTGACAGCAAACCTAGAGACCGAACCTAAAGGCATAGTGATACATTCACAACCTGATTGGTCGAGCTGAATGACGTGCATTTCATGACAGAGCTCACCAAACACTCCAAACAAAAGGAAAAGGTGCGTTTGACTCAAAACAGCGCTGCGGGTTTAGACCCGCAGTCTCGGCCCGCTTGTTTGGTGCACACCAGGGTTCAGATGGCAGCTTTAACACTTTCTCAAACAAACCACACTAACAGATCAACCACACCTGTGTTTGTTTTAATCAAACCAAACATGACAAGTGTGAACTCACCCTTGTATATAAATGTACCTAAATTGAGTAAAGAGCGTTTTTTACAACTTACCAGATTGTCCGACCTCCTCACTCACTTTCTTCCAAGCAAGATCCTTTTTATTCCTGTTTCTATGAAAGAAGATGTATCATACAGCTCTGGGTATCCACCTACAGCGACGATGGTTTTGTCCTCCATTGTTGTTTCGGATTTCTGCCTCCGCTCACTGCGTCATAATCACGTCACTACTAGAGCAAGTTCCTGATTGTTTAAAGCAGCGCGAATATTCAGCAAAGTTCTGATTTTTCAACTCGCACGAATCACGTTTCACGCGCGTCAAATGGCCGAAATGCTCAATTCGCGCGAATCGTGCGCAGGATGTCTATCATGTCTTTGCATTGACTTAACATGTAAATCACTTGCGCTTAACACTTAATTTGCGTCTGGTGTGAACGCACCATTAGATGCAAAAACATTTTCTGTGTAAATGTCCAGTGAGAACGTAAAGTAAATACTTAGGCCCTGTTTACACTAGTGCATTTTCGTTTTAAAATGGCGTTTTAAAATTAAAACGATCCTCGTCTACACTGGCGTTTTACTGCGTTTCAGAAATGATCTCCGTCTACACTAAACCACTGAAACCGCATGTCACACGACTATTCATTCAGGAACAACCATAGATATACATTGGTAGATGCTCTGTTATTTAGATGGCGAACACGTCTACAAGCTTAAAGTGGTTGAATGGGGAATCTACCTATACATATCTATAGGTACAACAATAAGCATGATGTTATTGTTTACATGGTCGTCAAGGATACGCAGAGAGAATGTGCGCACCCATGGCATAGTTTTCAAAAGTCTGTTGTTTTGGTCCATTTATACTAAAAAACAACCCTGGAGTTTGTGAACTAAAACAGGGTCTGCAGCATTTTCAAAAGTCTCAGTTTTCGAGGGGCGAAAAGACCAGAGCAGTGTGAACGATAGGTGTAACTGAAGCAAAATTATGCGTTTTAAAACGAAAATGCACTTAGACCATTTCGCTAGATGTAAACAACACTGGTCCAGAAGCACTTCCTGTTTTTTTGTTTTTTATTTTTTATTTTATTTCACATATACAAATACACCTTAAAGGTGCTAATGTAACATTTTCATCCAGTCAAATGTTATGTTGGTTGTATTTTTTTGTGATGTTTGTGTAAAGTTAAAAAAAAGAAACAGGAAGTGTATCGGGACCAGTATGTTTACATTTGACGAAATGGTCTATTGAGTGACAGGACAAGATCACTGAGGGGAAGATCACATGCAACAGCGACCATGAGCCAGATTCACATCTAAAACTATGAGGGCAATCGTAGTTATAAATAAATAATAAATAAATGTGAAGAAAAAAGTTTTAATAAATAATGTGTAAAAATAATTTTTCATTAATCGTATTCGAGGTAAAGAGTTCAATTAAACAAAATTTGGATTTTAGGTTGTCATCTAGACCTAATAGTACTACTACTACTACTGCTAATAAAATTAAAACATTATCTTTAAGGAATATTTACCTAAAAGATGTAAATATACAAAACAGTATTTCTCTAAAAGAAAAATCTTTCATAGGGCCCTATACATACATACTTATTTACTTATGTATGTATGTATGTATGTATGTATGTATGTATGTATGTATGTATTTATTGCATGTTCGAAGTAGGGCAGAAGGAACAATTGGGAAAATATTTTATAATTCCAGTTGATGCTGGTGATGCAGCAGTTATGCATTTAGCTTTTGGAAATGAATTTTGAGTAAGGAGTATGTTTGATGAATGTGCATATGTTGGGTAGGGTTGTGTTTATTAGTGATGAATTGTCTTGATTAATTTTTAGGAAGTCATAGAATATCTCCCAGAGTTTATAGTTTGTCCCTGGTTTTCTGAGCAAACTTGTGGAAAACATCTTAACCCAATTCAAGTCTGAGGATTTCAACCTCTAGCATCCAGACCCTGACCTGTTCATTACCATGACAACAACTTAGTCACCATGACCACGGTTCTGCACATTCTCCATCACACTTGCTGTAGTCGGTGTGTGTGAGGGACAGAAGTGTAGCTGATACAAACACACAGCAGGTTATAGCAGCTCACAGTGTTTAATAGGCAGGCTGCTATCTTTCTTCAGTGACGGGATGGATTGTTTCACAAGACTAGACTTGCCCTCGTAGAGTGAATGTTTTCTTTTATTGCCATTTCATTTTCCTTCCCTCCATCCCTTCATCTCTCTATAGCTCCCTTATGCATTCTCCTTCATTCACGTTATTGCATTGTCTTTCGTTTACAGCTATCCACCTGCCATTGTTCTCATCTTGCACCCTATTCGTTGGTATTCTGACCCTAACCAATCCTTTTTCCCTCCCTGAATATCCAAGAAGATTCAGAAACATTGTGAAAAGAACCTGATCCTAAGTCTCCTAATGTCTTGCTAATGGCTATAGACTTTGCTCACTGAATGGGCTCTTGACTCTGGACAGCCTGCCAAGAAGGGGCTAAATATCATTCTGTTATCATTCCCTTTTTTTATTCTTTCTTACCTTCTCGGTCCTATCGTCCAGCTCCAGACTGCTTTTAGCCACTGTCGTCATGCTGTCACTTTCATCCATTCCTTTTATGAGTCTCCTTGTCTCTGTGCCTTAATCTTTCTCTTTAGTTCACACATACTTTCTCTTGCCTGGCTTTTTGCAGCTTTCTGCCACACTTTCCTGGTCTCAGTGCCGCCGTGCTCCAGTCAAGTGCTCTTCAGTCCTAAGGAGGCTTCTACACCCCGCCTGCTGTCCACTGGGCTTAAGTGGGGTTTAGTGCTCTGACCTGACTCATGATCAGGCCCTTTAGCTCAAACAGCAAAAGGACGGAGAGTAGACGAGCAGATTCTACACCATGGCAAGAAAAATTCTGCTCATTAATTAATCATGAAACTTGGAGGGGTAGAAACAAGGTGAAGAATAATAAAATGGATGGGAGTAAAAGAAATTGTAGCCATTCAGATCCCTGCAGATAATGATTAGGTGATTTCCAGGTTGAAGGACGTGTTTGCTCTCCTCAAGCTCTTGTCATTTTCTTTTTCCGTTCGTCTCCGTTTCTTTTCTCAAGGCCTTAATCGCACTATGACCTCCTCTCGCATTAGCCCTGCCGCCTGCTTTAAAGCAAGATTGCGTTCTGGCTTTAAAAAGCCTAATAATTCACGGTTCATAGCGTCTAATCAGTTAATTATTAAATTCAAACCATCTGTAGCATGCTCTGATCTCAGCCCATGCGCTGTGGAGCGTAGAGCAGCACGGCACTGCAGAGTCAAGAAGCTGAAATGAAAAGGATGGTCCATATGGTCGAGATTCAAAATGGCTCCGCTGGAGGCGTCGTGATGCTCGAGCTCGATGCCATGCTGTTTCCGTGAGGCAGAGTTTCCAGTGTCCTGCCAAGATGCCAAGGATTCACTGTCTGTGAAGCTGGCTGTGAACCAGCAGTAGGGTTTACTGTATGAGATTATGCTGTAGAAGGTGAAGATGGTGCACGGTGTCAACACTCCTGCTGTCAGCCATCTTAAAAACCGTTCCTGTGTCCTGTCCTCTGTGTCCTTCCACACGTAACCTCTCTGGCCGGGGCCCAAATGTCACCCTCAGCCCTTCTCAGAGTCTTGTGCCATGACCTAATGCAGTATGGTTTGTCGGGTAGTGTTTATCTAGCTGTCTAAGTCCACAGCAGTGACAAAATTCTACACCAAAGTTGCGTAGCGTCCTGTCCACAAGTTTGTCAGGTTTGCTGTTCTGGACTTGTCGAGTACCAGACCGACTTTTGATTTTATTGGGGAGTGATAGTTAAACTTAGATTTTGTTTTGTATCATTGTTCTGTTTTCATGGTCTTGTTTCTGTTTGTACTTTAGTGTTAGAGGCAGGGCCATAACCATAGACATTGAGGTGGAGCTGAAGATGAATTCCAGTTCAGTGCTTCAGTTTAATGATGAAAAAGTGCAAGGATGACTTAAGTACCATTAAAGGTTAGTTTGCCCAAAAAATTAAAATTCTTTTATTAATTACTCACCCTCATTTCGTTCCAAAGCTGTAAGACCTTCGTTCATCTTCGGTACACAAATTAAGACCCTGCATAGACAGCAACAGAACTACCATGTTAATCGCACAGAAAGGTAGTAAGGACAATGTTAAAATAGTCCATGTGACAAGTTGACAACAGTGGTTCAGCCGTAATTTTTGAAGTCTGAACCACTGGTGTCAGACGATGTCCTTACTGCCTTTCTGGGTCTTGAACGTGTCAGTTGCTGTCTATGCAGGGTCAAAAAGTTCTCGGATTTCATTAAAAGTATATTAATTTGTGTTGCGAAGATGAACAAAGATTTTACGACTTTAGAACGACATGAATGTGAGTAATTAATGACAGAATTTTCATTTTTGGGTGAACTAGCCCTATTAATAGTAATTTAATAATTGACAGCTGTTTTATGATAAAAATGGGTGAGTCAAATTATGTCATGGTGAATTGAAAATAGCCATTATCATTTTATGTGATTTATGTAATTGGCAATTGAATGTAACGAGACAAGAAACATTAAGAGAGCCGTTTTGGCATATTAGGCGTATGATTAACATTGATTGTGTGTTTTTAAAATAATTTTAAAATGATAAAATAATACATTATTTGAAAGACTAATATACAATTTTAAAAATTCTTTTAAATCTGTTTAATATTTACCTTACATTTGTGACACTCCACCCCTATATCCTCCACACTGTTTAGAAATTTGCAGGCTGTTAACCAATATTATTACATGGCTCCATGGAACACTCGAGCCCTACTGGTCAGTCACCACATTCCAAGGTATGATATTCCCAGATAACAACCGGTAAAAACGAATAACACGGGCTCACCCGGGTAACTGCCCAGAATTTTTTCCTCATGGGAACTTTGCGTTTGGCTGTCTAATAAAATATAAACTCAATTCATTATTATGAGTAAAATTATTTACTTAATTGTCATCCTGGTAACTCGCTCTCGTTTCATACAAAAAACGCAGTTGCCGTCATTTTGTACACTGTAATGGATTATAAGATATCTAACAAACTAGTAAGATTTTGAAACCTTTTCCTCTTAAATCAATATTTTTTATCCGCATAATTATTTTATGTGGTGAAATTTTGTGTTATAAGTGCTATGACTGCACCGTCTCCCTTAAATGTCCGTCCAGTTTGAACTTACTGCTTTAAAGCTTTGCGTTCAAATATTTCAACTCGGATCAATGTTTTATGTCCAATTATTTACTTTCGTGGCAAACAGCCGTGTAATAAGCAGGATAATGTACATGTAGCCAGTTGTTATCGCAAAATAAAGCCCTTCAGTCTTACACAACAGCTGACAACAGTTCCTGATAAGCCTGTCGGGCTTTATTCTGCAATAACAGTCGGCTGGATGTACATTATCCCTTACTTATTACAAGGCTCTGTGGAATACTTGATTCTGATTGGTCAGTCACCACATTTCAAGTTATGTTATTCTCCGATAACAACCAGCTAAAACTAGTCGGCGCTGTTCGCTTGCTGGGAAAATTTTTTTTCTTTGTGGAAGCTTTGCGTTTGGTTAGCTAATAAAAATATTAAAACTCAATTCAATATTATGTGTACAATTATTTATGTCATCCTGGTATCGCGGGCTCGCTGTCTCACACGAACTAGGATCAGTGTTTCATGTCTAATTATTTAATTTTATGGCAAGCAGCCATGTATTAAGCGGGATAATGTACTTTCAGCCGGTTGTTATTGAAAATAAAGCTCTTCAATCCTCCCCGTCTGCATGTACATTATCCCTTACTTTTTACAGATTTTGGATTTATCGCTAGTTTTGAAGCATTTGCAAGAAGCAAATGTGTGCTCAAATTCAGCATGACTGCCGTCATGTTACATCACCTATGCTCAGATTCAGATTTGCATATTCTATCATATTCTTTTATATTTGTTTTTTTCTGTTCTATATTTGTTTCTTTTATTCTTCTCTCTAACTGTACTGTGATAGAATTAGTTATTACTCTTGAAAACAGCCTTACAATGCATGCATATTTAATATTAATATTTTCAAAGGTGATGTTAGACAAGAGATGAACAGCTATACAGATATGTTTGTGCTACTGTTGCCCACATTTTAACATAACAGCTAGGCTCTGGAATGACAGAGCTTCAACCCTATTCTAGATTAAAGGCAAATAAAAATGAATTTGCCAACCAAAGTTTATACTCTTTTGTCCGGCAGGGTTTTATTGTATTGATTTATGGCGTGCGTGCTCACAGCATCTGGGCTATGCAGACTAATGTGAGGGCGAATGAGACTAAATATTTGCTTCAAGTGTGTGTTAAGGCATAAAATACATTTAATGACTTAATGGCATCAGCTTCTCCTTGAGACCAAACACCTATTGGCTTACGGATCAATGGCTGAATGATGTGACGTTTCTTTTTCTAAGCTTGTGTATGTAAACATAAGTGTGCACATGTGTCAGTTTGTACCTGTAAATGCTGTCAGTGTTGGCGTTTATTTCTTACAGAGCTCTTGAGATGAGACGCAGGTTTCAGGAAGTATTTATGTAACGTTGATAGGCTTCCTTTTTCTCTCTCTCTTTCTATGCCTCTCTGTGCTATAATAAAAGCTGAAAGGGAGGAAACTTGGCAGGAGCTCATATTTGAGACTGTTTTTGTCTCCCTAAGGACATTTCCTACTCGCTTTTCACAGCTGGAAAAGACATTGTCACTTATATTGCTGACTGCGTGTTAAAGATAAGGGCTTCAGAACGACCAAATTAAACAGAGGGGTTTATAGAGAGTGTCTCTGCTTGAGTCTTATGGACAGCACTTCCGCTGCGTAGTAAATCTCGTCAAGGCTTCTGCTTTTTCCTGAGTGCTCTGGGTGGCGGGAACCTATTGATTAAGAATATGTTTACACAAAGGTTGTGGCTTGACGCAGTCTACAGAGTCACTGAAATCAAAATCCTTTTCACAGTTATCTTGTGGACCAGGGTGTTTGTGGTTTGTGTAGACCAACTTGTGAAGTTGCTTTGGATAAAGAGCATCTGTTAAAGAGCGTCTTGAGCCAGTTCCTCTTTGTTAGTAAAGGCTTTGAAGCTGTTGAGAATTTTGACTTGATTTAGACTTAAATACTGACTCAATCTGGCAATTCACCAGCACTCTTTCTGTATTTCACCCAAAAATAACAGTTGTCATCATTTATGTGCCCACATATCGTTCCAAACTTCCCCCAAAACACAGAGAAGTGTTATCTTTTCTACTCTATATAATAAATATGCAATCAGTATTTTTTGTTTTAATTTATTTTTTTATTTTTAATAAATTAATACTTTTCATTTAGCAAGGACTCAGTGGCCGCTGAGTGAACAAGACTTTCCTTGAAAGGGACTTCGGTACTGAAGTAGTGTTTTGAAAGCAAACGTGCAAAGAAAGTCAAACCCCCTTTACAATAAAAGGTAAAACAACGATGATTTTGAAGTTGGAGGGGAAAATGAGATGGACTTTTTTTTGCCATACCCTACTTTTTTGAACCAAATTATACAGACGAAGAACTAACCACGTGTGACCTTTCCAACTTGATTACACAATGCGTGAAGGTGCACACGCATGCATCGCAGAGCTAGTGCGAGATGAGCATTTGTCATTTAAAAAAAAAAAAAAAACTACTTTTTTTTTTTTTTTTTTTTTTTGTGTGTGAACTATGCCTTGTAACTCGAACTCCAATGACACATTTTTAACACAGGAAATGTCACTATTTCCTGAGAGTGTTATAATAATAATGTGAAGNCGCAGAGCTAGTGCGAGATGAGCATTTGTCATTTAAAAAAAAAAAAAAAACTACTTTTTTTTTTTTTTTTTTTTTTTGTGTGTGTGAACTATGCCTTGTAACTCGAACTCCAATGACACATTTTTAACACAGGAAATGTCACTATTTCCTGAGAGTGTTATAATAATAATGTGAAGGGGGAATTTCATTCAATTTGTACTATAATGATCACAGAAAAAGCACCCAGAAATTTTTATTTGTTTATTTAATTTATTTTTTTTCTTTCTCAGCGATCTGATCATTTCCTGGCGTGTTGTTGCGTGTCTCGTTGTGGATTAGGCGAAAGGTTTAAAGTTATTGTGTCTCTCACACTCTCGTTCCACATCCCTCGCTTCCCCTCCTGTCATCCGTGCTCACATCACTTTCTTTATTCCCCCCTGCTACTCTGACATGTCTATTCAGCTCACTTTTTCTTTTCCCGGCCTCCGCTCAGTCTCTCCCTTGTGGTCGTACTCCCCTCTGTCTAAATCCAGCTGTTGTGTTAATAGTTTTCCTGCCGCCTGGAGAGCCAAGTAATGAGATTCCATTTGGAAAGCAAGACCTTTCGGCTTGAAGAGACGTTCATGTTTTTTATTTATTTAAATGTTTGTTCCTTTACTTGACTGGGCAACCTCTCAGTTTTGCTTTGACCTGTTTTTATTTTTGCCTTTTCTTCTTTCAACCACATTTTTGTGCCTTTGGTTGGATGCTTTTAATGTCTTTTATCCCTTTCAGTGTCACTCAAGGTTTTTTCTGTCTTTCACATGCCTTTTTCTGTTGCTTTTGTTAAGCTTTGATTTAAGTTGATTGTGTAATTGCTATAAATCTATATTGATTGTAACCTGGAACAAGTGTAGAAGAAGATATTGCTGCGGTTGTCTTTCTACAGCTTTTTTTCCTGACTCTCTTTCTTAAATAACAGACTTTATTGATGTAACTCCTCTGTATGGCTTAAATTGCTTAACCTTTGACTTGACATAACTGTTCTTTTTTTTTTTTTTTTTTTTTTTTGTCCTACGTTAGTGCAGATCAGGTGCTCAGATTCTGTGGACTTCCACCGAGGCCCTGTTTTAAACTCATCTCTCTCTGCAGATCTGATCACAGCTGGTTCATGGTTCATAAGGTCTTGGTTTGATTCGATTTTTATTCATTTAAAGAGGTTCACTTCCAGAATGACAATTTCCTGATAATTTACTCAGCCCCATATCATCCAAGATGTTCATGTTTTTCTTTCTCCAGTTGCAATTAAATTAAGGTTTTTGAGGAAAACATTCCAGGATTTTTCTCCATATAGTGGACTTCAATGGTGGCCAACTGGTTGAAGGTCCAAACTGTGGTTTCAATGCAGTTTCAAAAAGCTCTACATGTTTCCAGCCAAGGAAAAAGGGTCTTATCTAGTGAAACAATAAGCCATTTTCTAAGAAAAACCAAAAATTGTGTACATTTTGACCACAATAGCTCATCTTGCACTAGCTCGACCTCACGCACATGTGACGTAGGCGGAAGTACCGACCCAAGAGAATGTGCAAAGAAAGTCAAACAGCTGAAATGTACACTAGAGGCAGTGAAACAGCTACAACTTTTATTGATTTTCACATAAAGTATGATTACAGGGCAGATATTTTTGTGCAGCACTTTGCACAATACTATGACCTCAAAATACATTTGCCATAGTGCTTGATCATAGCCAGCTCTATCCACCTTTTTCTGAACGCGGAAGTCTCGCCCGACTGGAGTGGTGCGCGCATTTTTATATGTAGTTATACTGAAGAAGTTTCAATTAAGACAATTTTTTTAGTCTCATTTTAACATGGATTTTCATGGAGATCTCAAAACACCCAAACGGTTAAAATCCCTTATGGCACAGCTCATCGGTTACTCTGGAAAAAGGTGAATATGTAAAGCTGTTCGGATTTTAGTAAACTTGCTTGATTGCTCACCTGGTGCAGTGTTTCACTTGCAAGTCCTGTAAAACATGAGTCACGATAAAAGAGGTCAAAGACATGTAGAGGCACGCTAAAATGGTATGGTTGCTTCAGCAAATGTATTTTCATCTCACATTTTATCTCACTGTTGGTTATGTTTATTGTAGAAACTGCAGATTCACCAGTTGCCAGTTTCACATTCTTTTTAAATAAAACTAAACACACTTAGCTCTACTCACTACACATTTTACTTTGCAAGTGTTGTTAAATATGCAAGAAGCAACAGAATATCATTTTGCAGAAATGTCACCACATGCCCACATTTCTAATGAGCCTGGGTTGCACATTCACATTTACAAAATGCATTCACAATGATTCAGGAGCAGCAGCAGAGGTTTAGCAGGATGAGAAATGTGCACCTGTCAATCAGTATTGAATTTGTTCCAATTAATATTGTGGATTTTAATTGGAAAATCAATATTTTAACTGTCCAGGACAGTGTAGAAAGATCACTCATTCACCTATCAATCAGTTATTGCGCTAAACCAAGATTTTTTTTGCATCTTGAAGACTCCAAATCTAAATATATAGTGTCTGTGTCAACTTTTTGTGTTTCATCAGAAGTGAAGAGAAGCCTCCTGATAGTGTTCTCTGGACAAAATCCAAAATTACTCAGTCACGAAAGATGTATGCTAATAGCAGGTGAGCGTCAGTCTGTTTCGGTTGAATGCTCCGTTTCATGTGGTCATCTGAGATTGATGTTAATACCAGATGTAAACAGGGCCGAGCCAGTCTCCTGTCTTACGTGTCTGGCTGCATCCGTCTCCCACTCTCCCCCTGCCTGTTTTTGGTCTTCATGTGGAAGCAGGCCTTGCCTGCTCGTGCGTGGCCTGAAGGTGGAAGTGTAATTTCCTGTGGCAGACAGGCTGGGAACAATTGGTGGGGGGTGGTTGAAGAGAAACAGGCTGTGAACACACTGCCCTACGATAACTCAAAGAGGCAGGCTGCTGCGTGGCTGCCGAGACAAAACCGAAGAGGGAAAAATGAATAGCTAAGCCACAAACCACCCCCCACCCCCCCAACTTAAACTCCCGGCTCTTTCAGGAGGGTTTGTGTTCAGCCAGGCCTGAGAGCTGGGCTGTTGTGTTTTCTCAGGCTGAAAGTGGGGAGCACAAGAGAGGTACATTAGTATCGCCTCATTGCCATTTATTACGCTCCTCTGTTCTTCTGGAGCGCCTTCGTAATATGGAAATAATTGAGCTCTGATAGAGCAAATGCCAGGATAGTGTGTTTTTGTGTGTCTGTCATTCTTTAGTTCCTTGTGCTTGTGTGTTTCATAGTGTGATGATCTCCATCAAACATAACAGAAGCCTAAAGTATTGTGATGTTGCAGATTTGTAATCTGATGTAATTCAGCTTTCACATGGCACATATGATTACTTATGCATGCGTTTGTCATTTTATTTGTTTAGTTATGCATTCATTTTGTTATTTATTATGTGTTGGCTCTCATAGATGGTTTTGTTAGTCATTCTTCCGCTAGATTTTTGGGCAGCAAGCCACATCATGAGTAGCATCTGGACGGTCGTTCCCCATAGAGAAAGAAATAGTGTTTAGGGCTGTCTGTTCCGCACTAAACCAGATCACTCTCCTTGTCTCGAAGGATTAAATCCTGTTCGTAGGTGTTGTGTCCATCTGACTGTCCATCATCGCCTACTCTATGGGTCTGTTCCAGACCCTAGCAAACAGTATTTATCCTAACAGAGATGAAGCATTATCAGTGACTGATTGGGAACACTCTCCATAGGAAGCGAGTCACACAAATAGGCTAGCGCTCCACATAGGAAACTTCCTAAATTCATTCCAATTGAGCGCAGTAGTGGGCTTCCGGAAGTACAAAATACCATTCACTTTCTCCATGGAGGAAATGATTTTGAACCATAACTTTAAAGACAGACCTACTTTGAGCTACAAGGTTGTTAATTGCTGATATCCACCTTTTTGCCGTAAGAGTGCGGGCATGGCCATTTGTAAATTGTATGGGTCTGGCATCATCCGCGTCCAGCTAGGTGACATAGCACACACACAAATATTGGGTATAATTGTTAATTGGATTGAAGTTTCTTCAGTAGTTTTTAGTACTGTATGAATTAAGTGTATCTGTCATCATTCATTATTTTTACAGAGGTTGTTGCAGAGCATTAGGGGATTGCCCTCTCCCCAAGGATGCATGTGATGTTGCATTACATTTTAGTCAAAACGAGGTATCTTGGGAGACAGTGTAATTAAGTTGCCTACCTTTTAAAACAGCCTTTGTGCCACAAACCTGTCTTTGATGTCTTGAAATGTTTTTAGGTTTTTGGATCAGTATCTTTCCTGCTACAGAAGAGCAGGAGACAAATCTGTGCTTTGATTGAGACATCTGTATTATAAATCTCTGCTGCTTTTCTGACAGCCTTCTGTTTGTGAAGGAATAGTTCACCCAAAAATGAAATCTCTGTCATCATTCGCTCACCTCGTCCTCCCAAACCCATACAATTTTCTTTCTTCAGTGAAACACAGAAAGAGCTCTTGCACAAAGGGCTCAAACCAGAGACTGTCAAGCTCCAAAATGGACAAAAAAAGCCCAATACAATTGCTATGTGAGAGGAATATATTGATATTTAAGTTGCTGTTCATTTAAGTGTAGTGTAATTCTGAAATGTGACCCTGGACCACAAAACCTGTCATAAGGGTCAATTTTTAGGACCCGAGGACGCAGTTGGAATTGCTCAATTTCTTCTTCTTCAAAATGAATTGCATTTTTGAAGGCCTAAACGTGCTCAAATTCATGAAGCTCTGCACACGTGCCAAAAGTGGTGAAAAATTGACATCTGATATGGCTTTCAGAAGTGGGTGTGTCAAAATGGCTCAGTAGTGCCACCTATAAACTTTCAATGAAGTGCCCCTTGAGCTACATTTTAGTTACATGTACAAAATTCACTAGACACATGTAACACACCAATACCTACAAAAAAGTCTGTCATTTTGAATTTTCTTAGTAAATTTTGTGCTGTTTTTGTCAACTCCTCTTAGAGATTTAAACAGATCAACACCAATCTACACCAGTCAGTGTAATCTAAAACCCTTTGTGACGTTAAATTGCGAAGATCTTGAGTTTTCGTTGGAGGGTGTGTCTGTGGTGGCCTGACAAACTTTGATGTTTTGCCATGAAACAGGAAGCTGTTATAATTCAGGCATGAATTCTTGTCCTGAACACATGCCTATGCCAATATTCACTTATAGTCATAACACTACCTGCTGGCAACAGGAAGTGGCATGTTTTATGCTCTAACAAACTCCTCCTAGAGATTTAATGACATCAACATTATATTTGGTCAGTCTACTCAAACTGCAATGTTAAATTGCAAAGATCTTGAGTTTTCGTTAAAGGGCGTGTTCGTGGCGGCCTGACAAAGTTCGATGTTTCACCATATGAAAAGACGTTGTTATAACTCAGCTATACAATGTCCGATCTTCCTCAAACTTCATGTTTGGTAAGAGTCCTGGCCC
>JAHKKF010519380.1:0-13977 GCA_019740295.1 Labeo calbasu | reverse complement strand
CAGATTTTGAAAGAAATTTGGTGCTTAAAATAACACATTTATTGATTACATTGTTTCACCACCACGTGGTGACAAGTGACTGTTTAAAAAAATGTATTTGACAATGAATCTTCATTTAACAGATTCTTTCAAATACACTGATTCATCCAGTAATGAAACATAGGTATTTATGAGCAAATCATAAATTGTTTAGCTCTATCACCCAGCCCTATTTCTTATTATTTCTAGTAGGCATGGAATTTGACCTGCATTGCTTTACAAACACATACCTTCTTTTTCTTGAGATATTTTCTGTATCTGTCAAGTCTGATGAATATTCAGCTTGGTGGAGTTTAGCCCTGGCTTCGGAATAAGTGGCTGTAAAACACAATGATACACAGAAAGACTAATTTTGAAATCTGTAAAATAATTTTTACCACAAAATATATATTGGTTGTAGAATATATGCATGTGCCTATATATCAGATGTCATATCTTATCTGTAAAGTACTATTGTGATTGCAGGTTTTCTTTCCTACATAGCAAGAACACATCTGATTTGATTTAACTGTGTCATGTCTGGTGTGATCCTGCTTGGTAAGACTGAAAACCTATAGTTTTACCAGTCCTTTATGTAGTTTCTTATCAAGATGTAAAGAAATTAAGACAAAAATAAAGAGTTCAAGTTCTAATTTAAGTGAGTAAAGTATAGCAGTATTTATTCTATTTCTTAAAGGAGGAAAATCAGTTACCTGCATTTCCCATTACATGCACATTGCATACCATCCAGTTGCTTGCTGGTGATGTGTGCTCTTTTTCCCTGCCTTGGTTACGTTGGCCAGTAAGACTGGTGGCCACCAACATAACTTTCTGTCTGTGCCCTTAAACCATTCTACTGGAATTATATCCATCTTCTTACAGCCATCTGTGTCGACTTCATCCACAAATTCCACAACACTAAACGAAGAGACCCTGCAAAGTTCAATAAGGTATGTGGTGTGTAGCTGAGGCAAAGCCACAAACATTCTCTCAAGAGGCAATAAAACCATTGGTTTAGTGAAGTCTTGTACTGGAGCACTGCAAAGCTGACCAGACAATTTGGAAAGCAAAAGGACTCCCAGAGATGTGGAATCAATAGGGTAGCTGAAAAAAGATGTCCCTGTCTCAAAAAGTTCATACACCACATGTGTTCCTCCAGTTGAATGCACAATGTTCCGTACAATCCCAACTCTTCCCTCAAGTTCAAAACAGTTGGTACCAGCTGAGTTTGAGATTATCGTATCTTTGTCTTTGTACATCTTGTATTGATTGCACATGGAAAATTCTGCCAGCACTGGTCCAGATTCATGACGTTGTGTGAGTTTAGCATCTTCTGGCATTTCTTCGGGCATCTGAGCAAATAGCTGTCTTTCATAAATACGCCTGACAATTTGTTGCACAGGATTCTGTGGCCTTCTCACCATTTTTTTCATCTGTCCCAAAAAATTCTCGAATGGAAAACATGAAACTGAGTCCAGAGGGCCGTACTTTTTAGCATCATCTGCTAAATGTACAAGACTGTGTGTATTGTTTGTCAGAAATTTTGTCCCATATATCTTCGCAAAGTTGGTAACAAAACATCTTAATAATTTTTGGGCATACCCATAATATTGTCTACACATAGGAGACAAAAGTATTCTCATAGCAGATGACAAAACAAGAAAGTTTTTGTACTGTTGACGGGGTAGTCTTTGAAAAAGCACAACAGGCCCTGTATATAATAAAAACTGCCTGAATTCTGTAGCCTTCCATTGGCTGAACTCAGTCAGTGAACGTGGCTTTCTGGAGAAGTTCCGAGGTAAGCATTGCCTACACACTTTCAAGTGATTAGAGATAGCGGATAGAGCAGAAGATGAAACCCGACAACGCAATGGTTTCCTAAAACCACAGACCAATTAATTTACGGACAATGCCCAAGTAAACTAAATGCATATAGTCCAAAGGAAAACTGGAAACCATGCCAATGCCTAGGCCCTGGAGAGGTGATTTAGAGTGATGGTGGTCTTCATCAGACATTTGATCAAACTGAATATCTGTCCTTAGGCTGGAATCCATGTCAGGAAACACAACTTTGCCATCAAGATAAATGCCATGCTGTGTGCAACGCTCACAAGAACTGTAGCCACCATGACCTTTGATACATTTTAAAAATGCCCTTGCAGGAGTGTCGCAGATAAAAGCATCTGGCAGTGGTACATTGTAGTGTTTACCATTAACAGTTACACCAACTGCTGTGACAACTTTTAAGTCTTCTGTAAAATCATACATGTACTCATTTACTGATTCAGGTTTACAGGGACCTGCATAGACACCTATTACAAACACATTTGATTTAGGTAATTCAACTATTTGACCTAGTATAGGCCACAACTGCATATTAGAGCTCCTAGAAAGAGGTAATCCATCAACATTCACATGAACAGTCAGTGTATCTGTTGTCAGTTCACTCTCGCTTGTAATTTTCAATTCTGAAATGATTGCACTTGTAAGGCTAAAATGGTAGTAGCTACCCTGACCCATCTCTTTCACATCACATTCTTTCAGCGTCTTTATGAGAGTTCTGGGATCCTTTGGTAAATCCAGTCCTAGCTCCAGAAGTATACCTAATAGTTCTGAAAGTGCAGAATGAGACACATTTCGGTTAGCTGCCCATTCAGCCAGTTTCCTTTTAGCATCATTATGGGCTTCCTCTTCAGGATTATCCAAGCAAAAATCTTCATCAGGATCACTATTCATATACAAGTCATTGACTTCAGTATCAACATCAAAATCCTGATTTACAGCTTCCTCAGCATTGTCCTTCACATCTTCCTTGAAATTTTGCACTTCCTGGTCCACAGCCTGATCTGCCTGCTCTAAAGCCTCCATTGTGAGACTCAATAAATGCTGCTGCACTCTGACTTTGATTCTCCTCCTTTTCGTCCGTGAACTGCCATCCATTTCACTACAATACACAGAGGAGACCAGGGGCAGATACAGATTGTTCAAAACTATTGGAACACTGAAGTCGAGTCATCTTATGCCAATTATATTTTGTTTTGAGATCAAAATATGCATAATGCAAGAAAGTTTAATTCCTCATATTTATATGCATAGAAATTAAACTACATAAAAACACAACACTTGTATTGTACAAGTGAATTTATATAGCAAAACTACTGAAACATCTAACTACAATCTTTTTATACCTAGGTCAGTGCTCTGGGATTTATCGCTTAATAAACTGTTTCAGTTGTGAAGACAACATTTCCTGTTAAAAAGCTTAAGCCGACATAAAGATCAAATAGCTGTCTATGGGGCAAAATTAAGCAATTCCAAAGATGAGAGAAGGTGAATCATCAGTGAGGCATTGTACAAACATGGGCCATAACCGAAGTAACCATTTAAATTATTGTAATGATCATTTTCTAGAGATCCACCGATAGTAAATTTC
Source organism: Labeo calbasu (assembly GCA_019740295.1). Classification (NCBI taxonomy): domain Eukaryota; kingdom Metazoa; phylum Chordata; class Actinopteri; order Cypriniformes; family Cyprinidae; genus Labeo; species Labeo calbasu. The sequence goes on along the minus strand of JAHKKF010519380.1, from coordinate 10,526 downwards.
CATTATTATATTACTATTCAGAGTGATATCTGCTGATCCCGTTAATGATACTGGTAGTTTGGTGGTTCTGCCTTTTATACTTTTCGTGTCAGATTTTGTTGCTGATTTGAAATATGTAATTTAATTGTGACCTCAGCAAGCAGCTTTTAAGATTTCAGAATTACCCCATTCAAAAAGATAGGACAGGACTTGGGCAGGTTATTCTGAAAATGTAATTAACACTAGAATTACTGGAATTCTATAACTACTAGAATAGCCATAGCAGTCATTCTGACCATTGATACTATCCTAAACTGATAGCCATGTAATATTTGCATTTAAAGCTTTTAGTGACATACATAAAATGGCATAAAATAAAGCTCTGAATATCTGTCATCATATTTTCCCTAAAAAAATGCAATCTTTTTTAGCCTGTAATTGTGTACAAGCTACTAGACCGCTCCCAAAGGTGTTTGCCTCGCTTGTGTCCGGCAAGCAGGAGAGCGAAGATTTTTCACCGCAGTGAAAATGTTGTATTTGAAAGTCTAAATGCCAACAAATATAAACTAAAGCCGAATATTTCGGTAGATAAAACATGTTGTGAATTTTAGAAATTATTACATGTATGTTTTTTTTAGTACATTTCAACTTTTGTACTTTACAACGCTCTGGAGTTGTTGGAAATGGTTGGATCACACAAATCTAAAACAATTCTATTTTGCCAGAACACTGAAATAGGCTCATATTGATAACAGCCACTGTGGCCCCACTTTCCATCCTCTCCCCTCCTTGCTTAACGTGCTCGTGAAAGTGAAAACATAGCGCGCAAACGAAAGCCATTGCACGCTTTCGTCATGAGCGTCAGCAACTGTACACAAACACAGATTGCATAACCCCCATCCCCCAAACGGTTTTTGCGCTCCCCACTAGCAATTTAAATGCCCCCCGACTGAGGTGCCCTGGCGCTGGCCCTGGTTATATGACGTCTGTAATGCGAACGGTCAGTTAGGAATACTAAGAACTCATTTACATTGCAAAATTTGTCAAAATGACATTGCAGAATGCCAGAATGGCAGAATGCCAGCAAAGAGCGCTGCATTTATTTTTATCTCTAAAAGACATGTCAGTCCTATGCAATCTCACAAATATCTTTTACAACAATAAATATATGCAAAATGAATCCTTCATAATGTCTACAATTCGTGTTATAATGAGAAGAGCATGCAAATTTCAGCACTGCACTCCTGACTGGCCATTGCGTTCCAGAAATCAACATTGCTCAACGCTGCAAACACAATTTATTGCCTAAATAGAAACTCTGCCTATGCTTGTACCTGTTCATTGTTTATATTTTATTAGGTCTTGTTGCTTTTGGGCAATAGTTCGATAAAAGTTCTGGAACTTTGCTGTTCCATAAGCGCCGCCTAGTGTCAGAGAGTGGATTTACAGAGACTTGCATTTACATTCAGCCTGTGTGCAGTTTTTGTCTGGATAAATGGACCGAATTTGCATGTCCTGCTGTAAATTTTCACCAGTTGATGAAAAACAAGCTTATGTGGATTCTGCACATTTAAACAATTTGGATAAGGATTTGGATAAGGTATCTGTAATTATTTATGGAGCAGATAAAATACATATAATCATTTATTAATATTGACTTAACTCTTTTTTTATTTAAAGGCTGAAATGTGAGGTTTACCATTTTATGAAACCTTTTCAAAACTTTATTTGAACATTTCGAAAACATTTTTTAGATAAATTGTTGTCAGTCATGTTGTCATTTAAAATCCGGACATCATTGGTAGTGTTATTGTTTTAGCGTTTATGCAAACAAAAAGTCATTTTATTTGCTGTTTTTTAATATCAAATTTGGTAAAAAAAAAAAATATATATATATATATTTATATATATATATATATATATATATATGTCAGTACTTTTTGAACTTTTCCAGCACATTTTAACAATACCGTGATAATACTGATAACCGTGATAATGTTGGTCGAAATTTTATACAAAATACAAAATTTCACATCCCTAGTTTATAAACTATCGGCCGATAAATATCGGTGCATCTCTAATATTTTCCTTTTTTATGGAGCAGTCAACCAATAAAGTGCTGCTTGGCCCACTTGACAACTCAGAGAGTTGCAACTATTTCTAATGATATGATGCATCATAATTCACATCACCTGATTTTAATATCCTCAGCAAAACTATATTTGGAAATTGCAAAATAATAAATTTAAATTACTCACATGGTATAAAGAAGAACACCTGCCAGCTATTCAGGATCTGGAAAAAAAAACAGAAATGTATGTACATGTATTAGAGCCCATAGTAGAAAAGGCTGTTTAGGCAAATCTAATCAACGTTTGGTTAGAGGTTAGGGTTGCGTTTAAAAAATGCGCGGGATTACAGCGCGTGATATCCACACATCCGTCACTTTGGAAACAAAGTTATTAAAAAGCAAAGTTTTTTTTAAAGTTTTTAAAAAATAATTCTGAAATAGATTTTTTTCCCTGTTAGTCCACGCTGCACATGTGTTATTCGGCTATGTGTACACCTTTGTAGGGACAAACTTAATATGGATTTTCCTGTATTGTACGAGTTGCTTATTAGAAGTGGTTCTCTTTAATTAAACAGCTTGCATAATATACAAAATAGCTGTCTAAATAATGCATATTAAAAGAAAAAAGCATGGAAAAATGGGCATCAACTCGAGCAGCTATTGAATTTCACGATAAAAAAAAAATCGGTAAGACAATAATAAAAAATAAATAAATAAAGGCATACTCATAAACAAACGTTTTGTGTTTAAACTACCTGACCTGACTGTTTCTCCGCGCCATAACGATTAAACGATGTTAATTTTGTTTTACATTTCGCGAATATTCCAATGTCGAATCGAAACGTTTAGTTAGCAAACTTCCCCACTGTCTTACAGCTAAAGAAACTTCTTAATGAAATACTTGTATTCTGTTACGTTAAGGAATATACAGTTTATTAAAGCACTCTGACATCATTTAACCTAGTCATAATTAAACATACTTACCGTAGTTGCAGCTCGCTGAGGCACACACACAAGGCCTCCCAATGTCAAGTGACAGAAAAAGTAAGCCAAGCGGTTGCAAAATGGCGCAATTGGCACAATACGCATGTCCGTCTGCAATACGCGTTTTTTTTTTGTTGTTGTTGTTTTTTTGCTTTGAAAGTGGTATAGGACCTTAATAGTGTTATAAATGACTTTTTTCTTTAATAGTTTATTTTGATTAAAATAAGTTAAATATTTAAAAAAAAATGTAAAATGTGAATTTTTATTATTGGTGTTATTTTTATATTATATATTATTAATACGTTTTTCATGTCATGTCAGTTAAGTACTTTTATTTATTTATTTATTTATTTATTGTGACAATGCAAATTGTAAAAAAAAATAAAGGTGATAGGTGAATACATAAATGAAAATTGGCACATGATATAGACAATGAAGGTCAAGTTCCAGTGAAATATCTTCACAGTCCTCTATAATGTCTTTATGTCCGTCATGTGTGTATTTTGAGTGTACGGTTCTCTCTGCAGATGATTGTGACAGCATCTGAAATAAGGTTTAGAGTTACAGTGTGTAGCAAAAATAGTCAGTATATGAGCATTTTACAATGTTAAAAAGAAAAGAAAAAAAAAGTCTTGTCATTGTTTAGCTTTGATGTTTTTTGCAACTGGGTAAGTTTTGCATAAAGTAATAATCTAACAATATGGATTTTAATTTCAAACTCTTATAGTGGAGAAGAAAAGTTTATCCCCCCGGGGTCCAAGGTTTTTTGAGGACATTTGTGCTTATTTCAGGTGCTATAATATATATATATATATATATATATATATAATATAATATTTTCATAGCTTTATGTCTGACTGCATTATGTACAGCACAGACTCTACTACAATAATATGCGAGTATCATGAATGCAGAAGTTTGTATTTTTGAAAAAATTGTTTATGCGTGGTTAGTAAAAAATAGTATTTTCATTCACTGAAATAATGCCAAAAACTCATACTGAATCTATTTCCAAAACACTTTTGAAAACTGCCTCTTGTAGCCTAGAATTTCTGCTCCAAAATTATGTGAAAACCCATCTATCCATCTATCCATCATAAAATTGCTCCACACAGCTCCAGGTGTTACTAAAGGCCTTATGACACGAACTGATGGATTTGTGTAAGAAAAATATCCATATTTAAAACTTAATAAAGCAAAACATCCAGCTTCCAGGGGACTGTGACTTACGAAGAATGCGTAACGCATCTTGCAGTTCAAAACAATCAAGCGTAGCGTCTGGCAGGTCACGTTAGTCAAGCTCGCATCAGCTGACTCTCATCTGATCCACATCTACCTATAGGGATGCAACACTGATCACAGCTTTTGCGTTGCTCAATAACAAATTACCCTCCTCCATCCCCAATTCCTTCCTTTGTTCAGTCAGGATTCTGTCTTCTGATTCTCTTTTGAATCTGACTAATTAAAAAAAATGTTTACATTAACTTGAACATTGATGATATCTGCAATACATTTATGTTGGTTCTGTTCTGTTCACCCTAGGGGGGTTATTGCTACTCTCCCTACTCTTCTCCATGCTAGGCTGCATGGATGTGCATGGAGAACAGAACAATACCACCAATGCAAACTGTATGCTAATTGTCAATCATCTTGGACGATAGTGGTCCTGACATAATTGTCTTTACACTCTTCAGTCTTCACAAGAGGAGGGCTTAAACGAACTCAGATTGTGTTCACCTGAAAGAATAAAGTCATATAAAGATCTCTAAACTCTAACACAAAGAACCATTTCTGTGTATAAAGAGTTCTTCAAGATAATGGGGTTCTAAACAGGGCTGTTACATGTCATATTGTCAAGTCCATATTGGGCCCATTTGTGTTTTCCCATTCAGAACCCACATAGATGGTACCCATGTGGGTTCTACCTTGGGACCATGCAGGCAGCCTATATTTACACTGATTGTGTTTGCCCATGTTTGACCCATATGAGTTAGCCATGCAGGGCCCATATGTGTTTCCCCATTCAGAACCCACATAGATTGGACCCATTTGGGTTCTACCTTGGGCCCATGCAGGCAGCCTATATGGGACTGGTTGTGTTTGCCCATGTCTGACCCATACTGTATGTGAAACCCATATGGAGCCCATATGTGTTTTGCCATTCAGAACCCACATAGTGACAATAATGCAAACCTTCCAAGTCAGATTGCAGAGGACTCATCTGGTTCTTGTGGTCCTGTGCCGACGGCCGTCAAGGTGACAAGTTCTTCACTGATTATCTGTCTCTGGGACTCATCTAGTTGACGTGGTCCCTGCTGACATTCAGGGCTGTAGAGGTCGTCTCTAGGTGCTGATCCATCATCTGGGCTGGGTAAGGACTGGATCTGGGGGACTACAGTGACCATCTGATGTGGATACAGACTGGATTTGGTAGCTACGATGACCTCGGAATAAGAAAGAAACAGGCCAATATTAGTGTAGATGCCATCCTTCTTATGATGCAACGAGTACACCAGGTGTTATGGTTCCAGTTCCGGTTGACCTAATTAATGCAGCCTAACAATCCTTTAACAGATTTGAATTATAGAAATGTGTTAATGTGTTATGTGTAGGCCAGGCTAAAGAGATGGGCCTTTAATCTAGATTTAAACTAACAGAGTGTCTCCCTCCCAAACAGTGTTAGGTAGATTGTTCCAGAGTTTAGTTCTAGTAAGAACTCTTGCTGCTGCATTTTGGACCAGCTGGAGTTTGTTTATTAAGCTTGGAGAACAACCACCCAATAAAGCATTACAATAATTTATCCTTGAGGTCATAAATGCATGAATTAACGTTTCGGCATTTGACATTGAGAGTATAGGTTGTAATTTCAATATAGAAGAAGAAAAAGAAGAAGAAGAAGCACATCTACTTTCCTAACTGATGACGAAGAATTGACAGAGCAGCCATCAAGTATTAGACAGTGTTTTAGGTTATTACACGCAGAGGTTTTAGGTCCAATAATTAACACCTCTGTTTTTTCAGAATTTAGCAATAAGAAATTGCTCCTCATCCAGTTTTTTTTTTTTTTATTTCAACTACACAGTCCATTAGTTTTTCAAATTGGTATGTTTTGCCGGGCCGTGAAGAAATATAGAGCTGAGTATCATCAGCGTAACAGTGAAAGCTAACACCATGTTTCCTGATGATATCTCCCACGGGTAACATGTAAAGCCTAAAAATTAATGGTCCTAGTACTGAGCCTTGAGGTACTCCATACTACACTTGTGATCGATATGATACCTCTTGAATCACTGCCACGAATTAATGGCGGTCAGATAAGTACGATTTGAACCATGCCAATGCACTACCACTAATACCAACATAATTTTCTGTTCAAAAGAATGTTGTGGTCAACAGTATCAAACGCAGCACAAAGATCCAGTAGCACTAACAGAGAGATACAACCACGATCAACTGACAAGAGCAGACCATTTGTAACTCTAATAAGAGCAGTCTCAGTACTATGATATGGTCTAAAACTCTTGAGTTTGCCCATGTCTAACACATATGTGAAACCCATATGGGGCACATTTGTTTTGCCCATTCAAAACCCATATAGGTGGTACCCATGTGGGTTCTACCTTGGGCCCATGCAGGCAGCCTATGTGGAACTGATTGTGTTTGCTCACGTCTGACCCATATGTGAAAACCATATGGGGTCCATATGTGTTTTCCCATTTAGAACCCACATAAGTGGTACCCATGTGGGTTCTACCTTGGGACCATGCAGGCAGCCTATATGGGACTGGTTGTGTTTGCCCATGTCTAACACATATGTGAAACCCATATGGGGTCCATTTGTTTTGCCCATTCAAAACCCATATAGGTGGTACCCATGTGGGTTCTACCTTAGGCCCATGCAGGCAGCCTATATGGGACTGATTGTGTTTGCCTATGTCTGACCCATATGGGTTCACCATGCAGGGCCCATATGTGTTTTCCCCATTCAGAACCCACATAGATGGTAGCCATGTGGGTTCTACATTGGTCCCATGCAGGCAGCCAGCCTATATGGGACTGGTTGTGTTTGCCCCTGTCTGACCCATATGTGAAACCCATATGGGACCCATTTGTTTTGCCCATTCAAAACCCATATAGGTGGTACCCATGTGGGTTCTACCTTGGGGCTATGCAGGCAGCCTACATGGAACTGATTGTGTTTGCCCATGTCTGACCCATATGTGAAACCCATATGGGGCCCATTTGTTTTGCACATTCAAAACCCATATAGGTGGTACCCGTGTGGGTTCTACCTTGGGCCTATGCAGGCAGCCTACGTGGAACTGATTGTGTTTGCCCATGTCTGACCCATATGTAAAACCCATATGGGGTCCATATGTGTTGCCCATTTTGAGCCCATGCCCTCATTTCCCATTAGTGACCTAACTAGACCCCACATGGGAAGCCCACTTGGTTTTACCCATGTGAGACCTACTTAGCTGACCTAAGTGGGCCCCAGATAAGATGCCCATTTTGGGACCATGCCCACTTGGTACCCATGTAGCCCAAGCATATACCATGTGGGGCCCACATATACATGTTGGCTGGGTATCCTCCGTTGCATCCTGGCTCTTTGAAGGATTCAGCATCTTGATAAAGAATACCAACTTTAATGGCAAGCCTAAGCAGTCCCTAAGCTTTTCTGTTCAAACACAGAAAAGCTTCTGGTGAAGCAGCTGACATCCACGTGATACTATTAGAAAGATGGCATTTATTAAAGAGGAGAGTGAAGACATAAGGATTGAAGAAGTATTCAGAGAAACAAACAGGTTGGTTTTTCATTCTCAAATCTGAACTCACTCATTTGATCATTATTAAATTGTCCAGCACCACAGAATACAGAAAACATCCTTAAATTCTGCTCTGCACCTCACACAAAATTATCGTGTCAGTGAGTACTGTGACTGCAATCCATTGTCATATCGAATATTTGGTACTGCTTTTGAGATTTTTGCAAAAACAATTAGTTATTTTAAATTAACAATTAGTTAATTTATGATTTTACTAACAATTAGTTAGTAACAGTTATTGTGATTGCACTTGTCTGTCATGTTTTTCTTTACACTGTACATATTTTTGATAGATGATTATGGTTAGATTTAGAGGTTCCTAAAATACTTATTTCCCTGCATATTTCGGTCTATTATGTTTTATATATTTTTTTATATTCATTATAAAATGGCTATGTTTAGGTTTGGGGTTATGTTAAGGGGTCTAAAAATGTAAATAATCTATTGATGAAAGATAAAAATGCATGAGTACACATCTTCATGATAAAGACTAATAATTATTTGATTTCATTTTTTAGCTGTTAATATTTAGTAATATTATGTGTAATACGTGCAAATTGCATGTTTCAGCATCAGTAAAAACATTGAAAAATGTATGGTTTATAAACAATGAGACCAAGCTGGGAATGCATTAAAGTGAAACCTGCTGCAGCTTTTTTTTTTTTTTTTTTTTTTTTTAAAGAAAGACAAAGAAATAACTCTATTCTGCTCACTGATTAACTTTTGTNAAACATTGAAAAATGTATGGTTTATAAACAATGAGACCAAGCTGGGAATGCATTAAAGTGAAACCTGCTGCAGCTTTTTTTTTTTTTTTTTTTTTTTTAAAGAAAGACAAAGAAATAACTCTATTCTGCTCACTGATTAACTTTTGTAGCTTCAATAAAGATTAATTTATATTTAAATTATAGTTTGTACATACACAAATGTTACTTTATGTGAAGATTGTTTTAAGTTTACTTAAATGTTAAAAATCATGCCTTTCCATGATGCTGTAATCCTGAATGTATATAATTATTGGCTAAATTTGAGGGGAAAATGCATTTAATAAAGACAGCAGTTGCTGTATTTGTAGCAATGATACTAGCCTTCATTAGGCTACTTGCTAAAAAGATGCTATTAAACAATACTGTCAGTGTTGTTACTCATCTTGTCTTGTTTCTGCCCCATTTTCAGTTCCTGTTTTTCCATATATGGTCACTTTCTGTTCTTGTTTAGTTTGATTGTTTGATTTCTCGCACTTGTTGTGTTTATTATCCTTCATAAGTATAAGTTTCTGTTTGTTCCCTTGTTTGTTGTGAAATTATGACTATATAACTATATTATATCAAAATGTGATTAATTACTGAAAATGTGCAATTAATTAGTTATTTTTTAGTCTATTGACAGCACTAGTCTAAATCTGCCCTCAGTGTGGAAAGAGTTGCACGACTAAAGGAAACCTAAAGGTTCACATGAGAATACACACAGGAGAGAGACCTTACAAGTGTTTTCAGTGTGAGAAGAGTTTCACATATCAAAGCGACCTCAAAGATCATTTGTAAAATCATTCTGGAAAGAAATTGCTTTTTTTCCCCAAAGTGAAAAGAGGTTTAGAAAACAGAGTGATTTCTGGGATTACCCCATTCTCATTTCTTCAGGTATCTACAGGTATGGAATTATGTTAAAAGTGATATACCAGTTTTAAAACTTACCAATCCCTTGAACATCTTTATATTTGTATGACATCTGATCTCAATTTAAAAGGTCTTGTTTCTAGATTTGATGAATATTTTAAAAACTCACGGGTTCCTCCTATACAACATTTGAAGATGCCCTGGGAGACAGACCTGGGTACAGATCTTTCAAAAGACACTTGGACCAAGGCTCTTTAAGGAATTAGGTGTTCAGCTCTAACTTTCATCTCATTTAATATAAAGTTTTGCACAGATTGCATTATTCTTGTATCAGGTTACATTCTATATACCCCTCTGTGTCACCTTAATGTATTAAAAGTCCAACAAAGGAACCAAAAAGTAATTTCTGGTGTGAATAGTTTTGTTTTTATCCAAGGGTATTTAAGACTGGTTTTCCTCATGACTCTGTTGTTGCTGTACTAGGCTGTTCTCCATATTTGGAGACCTATAAAGTGTGTAGTCCCAATCAAACTCAGGCAGTTCAGTATGTGATGACAATAGCAAAGAAGACTAAAGTAGATTACATATTCTATATAAAGTGTGAGTTTATAATGTCTAATAAGGTGTAATAATGCAGCTATTGCATAATTCGATAATTGCTGGTAGTAAATTGAATTTTATATACCTCTCTTTCCTTGTTTTTTTTTTTTTTTTTGGTTTGTTTGTTTTTGTTAGTTCTTTCTATGCATTTTAAGTATGTTTTCTGTATGTATGCGTTTATATACAGTCATGTGAAAAAGTTAGGACACCCTATTGAATTTCATGGTTTTCTGTATCGGGACATAATAAAAAATGATCTGGTCCTTGGCAGGTGTTAAAATTTAGAAAATAAATCCTCAGGTAAACATCATCACATGTCATATCAGACTGTGTCATTATTTATTTAACGATAATAAAGCCAATATGGAAAGGCCATGTGTGACAATGTTAGGACACCCTATGAGTCAGTTGCCTGTAGATCCACTTTTAGCAGCAATAACTTGAAGC
>JAHKKF010519377.1:0-26422 GCA_019740295.1 Labeo calbasu | reverse complement strand
AACATACAGCACTACCGAATTCTGCTGCTAATTTATAGTGTTCTTTGTTTGATTACGTCATTAACTGATCTTTACCACACATCTTTGCCATATTTACATCAAGCTACTACTACATATATTGTAAAAATGTCAATTTGGTGTAAAGCTGCTTTGCAACGATATGTATCGTGAAAAGCGCTATACAAATAAATTTGAATTGAATTGAATTGAATTGTATGTAAGGAGTAGCCATGGACATAAGTCAATAAATACAATGTGTTTCTTAGTGCTGGGTAGTAACTGATTACATGTAATCCGGATTACTCAATCACATTACAAAAATTAAGTACTTGGAATTAGATTATATATTAAAATGCTAATAATCAGATTACAGTTATTCTTTTATGGATTACACGATGGCAGTAAATTATTAGTAATTTATTGATTTTCCATCATTTGTCTGTTTTCCCTATCCCACCCAAGTAAAAAAGGAATCAACTTAAAATGCATTTAAATTATACTAAATATAACTCAAGTCTGTTAATATATTTACTGACATATTGCTTTAGACTGGTTTAAAAATTATTTAAAAAGTTGTACTTAAACTTTATTTGGAGTACTACTTGTGCACAATGCACATTTCTTAATATTAAGCCTAAAATATATTTTAATGTCACTACTGATGAGGATTGTGTGATCTTTAAAATAATATCAGTCTTTAAATGCAAAACATTTAAAGTGTACCACTTTAGCACAAACAAATATACTTATATAGTATATCTTTAGTTGAACTTCAGCACTACTTTCGCACAATTATAGTGCACTAAGTACAAAATTAGTTGTTCCAGTTCAGCAGACTTTAAATAAAACTGTTTAGTATACTAAAAGTACAATTGCAGGGTATTTTTATTAAGTACATAATATGTAAATATATTTGTAGAATACATGAAATAAATGTATTTTGAATACATTTTAGTATATTTATTTTTCACTATGGCAGTATGGGAAACCATGATGTCACGCAGTGGAATATATTTTCTCTCTTGGTTTGTTGCTTTTTTATATCAATATAGTACACAAACTGTACTATATACTATATACACAGTACTGCAAAGTAAACAAATGAGGTACGCAAGTAATGTATTTTGCATGGTGCTACGCAAAACAGATTGAATTATTAACAATTATTTTGAGTCCAAATTATATTTAGACACTTCTTTTGGCTTGAGAAAAATAACAACATACATGCCAGTTGTTTAGCTGTTTCCTTATAATATCACACTTACTCATCTTTACAAAAAAAAAAACAAGTAGTTGACTTTATATTCTATTTGTGAGTCATTGGCATCAAAAAAGCCTTCAATTATACATTTTATTAGTCATCATGCAGAAATAAGTACATATGTTAGACCAGAGACACAACACGGCGAAATCTTAGCCTAAAGGCTTCAGGTAAGCAGCTAAACCAATCACAATTCAGTATGCAAATTAATGTAAAAAAAAGACCAATCATCACAATCATCACAGCAGCTGCATTCTCTAAATATGTCAAATTTAGACGTCTCAGACAAAGTCTAAGCGCAGTCGTGCGACGCTTACGTTAACGGTCGTGCTGAATTAATCGCAGAAATTAGCAGAGAAGAAAAAAGCCTTGCAAGAACTATAATAAGCTTCTCAGCAGAGTGAGATGTGCTGCAGATCTCATCAGTGTATGAAATTATAATACAAGTTGCTGCTGTCTGGGAGAACGTCATGTGACTACACCCCTGCTCCTCTATTTCTGGCTGTGGCTAAATCATACATGTAACTACACGGCACAACGTTAAGTACGAAAGAATTCATCAGCCTAGCCTTAAACGTAATCTATGGAAACAGAGAAGAGCCCACATTAACCCCGCAGTTTTTGAGAAGGGTGGTGTTGTCATAGCAACAAAAAGTAAAAATAACACTAAACAACACACTGTTTATCAGCTCAGAATTCAATAAAACAGGACTAAACAGACACTAACTGACTAGGCAGAAATGATCAACAATTACGCACACTAGTACTAATTAAGTCGAGCGATCTAATTGAGTCTAAATTTGTCTTTTCATCCATTTGTTATTTCGCAGGCTATCATTGCGCGGCCCTGCCTCTTATTCATGTAAGCAATTAATGCTTGTCAGGATAATGATACATATAAGGGCAATGTTTCCGCCCCGGTAATTATTTAGCCCATGAGCTAACACAAGTCTGCTCCCATCTTTTCCTTTGAAGTGACTATTATGTTTTCAGAGAAAACCGCTCGACGTGTCCTCCGTCCCGGCCGCAAACAAAGGGCATCTCGAGCCTAATTTATGCAAAGGCACGGGTGACAAACGGATCGATCGGGAATATCGTATCATCCCGTTCATACTACGCTTCCTCAAAACTCAAATGAGTCATCAGAAGCCGCCTCAGCCAGAGAGCACGGCCCGCGTTCGCCTCTTCTCGCGGCCTCTCTCCAAAAATAGCCCGCGCTTTAATGTCAAGCGACGAGAGCGCAACTCGCGTGGACTGGCCTAAAGATTTGCATTGCCAAACAACACGGCTGACCTTTGGTCGAGGCTTCTTTGGCCACGTTTAAACCGCAGCGAACGCTCTTGTTTACATGCGTGTGAAATGGCAGGCAGGAGGAGGTGCAGAGAAGGGGGGCCCTTCTTGGTTTTAAAACAAAACGCTCCAAGCAGTTACGCCTAGCAAAGACACCTGGGGCGGCCGTGCCGCTCCTAATTGAGAGATCATACGTCTGTCTAAGACGCAGGCGTCGCGCTGGACTAATGAGACAGTAAACGGGTACGGGGCGCCAAGGAGGCGAGCGTAGGAGCGAATGAGGCGTGATGCGTGCTGGCTTTGAATGGAAATATCAGATACTAATGGCTGCAAATCTCCCAGATCAACCCTGTCAACCCTTAGGATAGTCGAGGATCCTGTCGGCTGCGAGCTCGGTGAAAATCCAATTTTGCTGGAGCTGCAGAAAACAAAGATTTTCATCTTTTCTTTCCAACTCTTCGGGATTCCAGAGCTCAAGCGTGACAAGCAACAAACCTGACAGATCTATAAAGGTAATTTGTAAGCACATCACTACACAGTACCAAGCATCTGTCCAGAGGTCCGTCCGCTTGGAAACAGCATTTGAGCGTTGAATATCCATGGCTTTCTCAGCCAAATAGTCAAAAGAGGTGCTTAACATTCAGCAAATGTGATGGTCATCAACCTTACAAGGTCGAAATAAAACAGCTCTAAAACAATCATTTTAAAAAAGGTTTAGGGTTTTAGAACTAAAAAATAATATAACAAAAATAAATAAATAAATAGAAATTAAATATATTTTAACTATTTTGAGCGTTGAATATCAATGGCGTTCTCGGCCGTTCATAGTGCTGCTTAACATTCAGAAAATGTGATGATCATCAACCTTACAAGGTCGAAATAAAACAGATCTTATAAATTTTGTAAATCATTTTCAATGAGGTTTAGAGTTTTATTAAAAAAAAAAAAAAGAACTAAAAAGTAATGTAATAAAAATAAATAAATAAATATATGAAAAATAGAAATTAAATATATTTTGAGTGTTGAATATCCACGGCTTTCTCTGCAATTCATTATTAGTAAATGTAAAGTCAAAAAGGGGTGCTTAATATTCAGATTCATCAACCTTACAAAAAAAATAAACCAGATCTTATCAATTTTATTTTGTAAATCATTTAAAATGAGGCTAAAGGAACACTCCACTTTTTTTTTTTAAATTAGGCTCATTTTCCAACTCCCCTAGAGTTAAAGAGTTGAGTCCATTCAGCCGATCTCCAGGTCATAGCTTAGCATAGATCATTGAATCTGATTAGACTGTTAGCATCTCGCTCAAAAATGACCAAAGAGTTTCGATATCTTTCCTATTTAAAACTTGACTCTTCTGTAGTTACATTGTGTACAAAGACGGGCGAAAAATGAAAAGTTGTGATTTTCTAGGTCGATATGGCTGGGAACTATACTCTCATTTCGGCGTAATAATCAAGGAACTTTGCTGCCGTACCATGGGTGCAACAGGCGCAATGATATTATGCCGGCTGCAACTCTGCATCTACACATACTTAGTGCCGGTCACTTTCAGACGCTGTGTAATATCATTGTGCCTGCTGCACCCATGGTTCCTTGATTATTACGCCACATTGAGAGTATAGTTCCTAGACATATCAGCCTAGAAAATCACAACTTTTCATTTTCCGTCAGTGTTAGTACACGATGTAACTGGAGAAGAGTCAAGTTTTAAATAGGAAAAATATCGTCATTATATATGGTCATTTTTGAACGAGATGCTAATGGTCTAATCAGATTCAATGATCTATGCTAAGCTATGCTAAAAGTGCTACCGCCAGATGCGGAGATCGGCTGAAAGGAAAAAAGTGGTGTTCCTTTAAGGGTTTTATAAAACAAATTAGAGCTAAAAATAATATAATAAAAAAAAAAATAAAATAAATACATGTACCAGAAATAGAAATTAAATATATTTTAACTATTTTGAGTGATGAATATCCATGGCTTTCTCGGCCATTTATTGTGTATGGAAAGTCAAAACAGGTGCTTAAACATTCATAAAATGTGATGATCATCATCCTTACAAGGTCGAAATAAACCAGATCTTATCAATTTTATTTTTTATATCATTTTCAGCGATGTTTAGGATTTTATTAAAAAAGACAGAACCTAAAATAATATAATAAAAATAAATGAAAAAAAAAAAAAATAATAGAAAATATATTTTTTAACTACTTTGAGAGTTGAACATCAACAGCTTTCTCAGCCGCTCAGCTGTGATGCTAACTAACCTTACAAGGTCGAAATAAAATTTGTAAGAGCTGATTTATTTTGTAAGTAATTTTCAGTGAAGTTTGCAATTTTATTAAAAAAAACATTCAAAATAAAAATGCATATAATACAGATAAATAGCAATATAAAACTAATAAATTAATATAAATGTATCCATGCATTGGATACAATAGGACTGAAAATGAATTAGTAGTGTGGGAACTTGAAATTTATGAAAATGATTTGCTTTGTCTGTATTCCGTATTAAAATAACAGTGACAAGGCTGAAGGTCGAGATATGAATACCAATCCAGCTGATGTTGTATGTATGACATCTGTGGTGGGACATGCCAAAGTCACGTTTTAAAAGGAAGAAATAGACATCTGATGTATTTAAAACTAGTATTATATGTTAAATACATCAACGCATTATGCTAATTTACCAAACATATCTAATAGTTATCATAACAAAAACACTTTCTGTCCATAATGCTATTATTTAAAAATATATATATGGGAAAAGTTACGTATAAGCAATAAAAAAAATATCGGTCTTATAACGAGCAATTTGTAGCTGAGAGCAACTTCAACTATTTATATTCACTTACAGAAATTCCTATTATATTTTAGGATTCTGTTTATTTAAATGACTATGTTCATGGGATATCCTGACCTTGGCTGTCATATTTAAATAATTTTTCTGAAGCCCTGGTTCAAGCACCAAATCCAAGATAAACAGGTATGATAATTCTCACAATTAATAATGAACTATAATGTAACAACACTGCTTCCATTATAGATTTGATCATTTGCGTGCATGCACCACCTACAGAGCTATAAATATACGTGTGAACTCGATTTGCAAAGGAGGCATGCTTTTGTTTTTCCACATAGATTGGTGAGGAAAACGCAGAGCTCCTGGCAGAGGCCATTTCACCTTCATCGAGTTAAAAGGAGCGACGGGGAAATGAATTGAAAACAAACTCTATCACCCCCACTGAAATGATAAAGCTGCAATGAGTACGAGCCATAAATCTTTAATTTCACAGCCATACATATTCCCCTGCAATTACAGCTGCGCTTCCAGCCGCGTCCGACAGAGGGTGCGCTTGCGCGACATAAACTTTTCAGCGGTCCCCATCAACAGTATGTTGCTTTTACATCACAGTTTGACATCTGAGCATTTTAAAAGGAACATGCATGTACAAAAACGTCGAACGATGCCGTTTGCACACATGCATCTCCCGAAACCCAGTCTCTGGCGACAAAGAAAGGCATGATTGTGTTCGCGTACGCGACACGTGCCGTCTTTCTCCTTGAGAGGGCAACGCTCACCTTGAACTAGATTTGCGATTAAACCCAAGCCACAGAGTGCAAAGGTGCGTCCGCGGACGTGCCCGGTTTCTCGGTGGCATACCAAAACCGCTGGGCTCAAAAACACAGTGTGAGACATGCGGAGCGCGTGCGGGTGTGCGTGCGAGTGCGCCAGTGCGCGTGTGTTTTGAATTCAAATGTCAGCAGCGAAATGCAGAGCAGATACCGCAGCATGCCAATGAACTTCTGCAGTTTCACATCTAATCATCATGTGTGAGCCACATCAGCTGGTGCGCCTCAAGTTTAGTGTGCATACGCAGCGCATTTTAACATCAGAACACATAAGAGCAATGGAAAACTGTTACATGCAACATACCATGTTTACTTCGGATACCATGTCTATGCTGGCTATGTCTATATTCATCCCTACCGCCACCGGAGCGCCTGATGGAGAGAAAGGAAAAATGATTAAAAAGGAAATTGCATGCATGCACATCCCCACACTTGTATGTTCACGTATGTGCCCAATTACACTCAACCTCAGTCTTGTGACAAAACAGCACGTTTTATGTGTGTATGAAACACCAACACCCCAAATTCACGTGGCATTGCGCATGAAATTGTTATTTGTTACGAACGCACAAATGCAACTGCATGACTGACAAATGCACAGTTAGACGTGTCCTTCTATCAATAACAGCTTGAGCATCTTCTATGATGGACTCGTGCATCAAAGGAGATTTTAAAGCATGCCATTTCATGATGCAACAAAAGTTGCGCTGCAAATTGAATTGATCCCCAAGTTAGCGTCCCTCTCTGGGAAAAGATAAAATGGCAAAATAGCAGGCAATAAGCGTGCGTTCGTTTTTTCCCCCCTCTCATGCATTGACATGCACGCCTGATCAGAGACTGAGATGAATGAACAAGGTTTGCATGAGTAATTGGGCATGTTAGTGCGCGTGACAACCCAAATGCAACAATTATACGAATTTTACTCATGCGTTACCTCCGAAATCTGGCCTCAGCCGAATGTCGTATCCTTTCATGAGTCTGTCCACGGTGTCTTTGACCACCGGCATATTGCTCGGGTCCCTGATACTGCAATAATATCACGAGATGTTCTTAAAATCTTCTTGCATCCCCAAAACACAACATGTTCTTTTCTGAAACGGCACAAAATGCAAGCCTACCTTTGCGCGCACGCCACCGCCACGATGAGCGGACATAATAAGAAGATATGCGGGGTTTTTCCGATACTCTCCATCGCAACAGTTTTGATGGGCTTTTGGATGTGATGATGAAGACAACGCACATCCAACTTACTGAAGCCAGTGCAGCGAAGGCAATGAGCTGCGCATGCGCACACGCCAGCTTCAGATCAAAGAGCAGCTCCTGATGATGCTGGATGAGCTGTTTCCATTGCGGGGGAAAAATTAAAGGGACGACTGAATAAACCAAGTCAAGAGAAGAAGACATCAGGTGATCTTCATGCAGCATTTTAGTCCTGTGTAAATGTGCAGCTTGACGGGTTAGTGCAGCGTGCTGAAGGTGACACGAAGGGGTTTCAGGAATACCGAACTTCAGGTAGCCTATCATAATCAATAACGTTTGCTTTAAGGTCTCAAAATAAAGAGCCGCTGAGAGTTTCTTCGCAATGTTTATTGTGAGATAAACAGAGAACACATATTCAACATGTTACAGACCAAACGAAACGTTTATTCGCTATGTTTAAGTTACATCCCGTAAAGCGAAACAGGTGGCGTTAGGGGGAGGGGCTTTTTCATTCTAGAAAGCATCTGACTGGACGAAAAGTCGAACACGCCCCTGAGTGCAGGACAAGTCATCGATATTTTTAGTCCGTTTCCCCCAAATTTTAAACGAGTGCATCTGTTAAAATATTGTTCAGTCAATTTTCAAGAGTTCACAAGTATATAGATTACCTCTATTCTAATCGAAATTAGAAAAAAAAAAAAAAAATGTACACACAAGAATTAGGTCATTTAAGGTTTAAAGACGAAAAGGTATGTAATTTGTGTGCTATAACAGGCACCAAATTTGAAAATAATCACTTTTAACCCTAAATCATTTTTCTAATTAGCTGATCCTGGTTAAAAATGACGGCCTTTTAAAAAGGCTTGTAAATATCTTATTATGCAATTTTATTTGGTACTGATAAAGAAATACAAAACCTTCACTAACTGAAAGAAAACAAGTTGACCAGGAACAACACACATGTGGAAAAAAAAATCCTATATATGTGACCCTGGACCATAAAACCAGTCATAAGGGGCAATTTTTTGAAATTGAGATTTATACATCATCTGAAAGCTAAATGTATGGTTTGTTAGGATAGGATGATATTTGGACGATATAAAATTATTTGAAAATGTGGAATCTGAGGGTGCAAAAAAATCTAAATATTGATAAAGTCGCCTTTAAAATTGTCCAAATGAAGTTCTTAGCAATGCATATTACTAATCAAAAATTAAGTTTTGATATATTTATGGTAGGAAATTTACAAAATATCTTCATGGAACATGATCTTTACTTATTATCTTAATGATTTTTGGTATTGATAATTTTGACCCACACAATGTATTTTTGGCTACTGCTACAAATATACCTGTGCGACTTGAGACCTGGTTAAAAATGACCGGCCTTTTTAAGACTTGTCAATTTCTTATTATGCAGTTCTATTTGGTACTGATAAAGAAATACAAAACCTTCACTAACTGAAAGAAAACAAGTTGACCAGGAACAACAATCCTATATATGTGACCCCGGACCACAAAACCAGTCATAAGGGTCAATTTTTTGAAATTGAGATTTAAACATCATCTAAAGCTGAATAAATAAGCTTTCCACTGATGTATGGTTTATTAGGATAGGACAATATTTAGCCGAGATACAACTATTTAAACATCAGTCGTCCAGATGAAGTTCTTAGGAATGCATATTACTAATCAAACATTAAGTTTTGATATATTTACAGGAGGAAATTTACTAAATATCTTAATGGAGCATAATCCTTACCTAATATCTGAATGAGTTTTGGCATAAAATATATATATATATATTTTTGCCCAATGCAATTACATGAACTACTATTTTCAGAAAAGAAAACTTTCAGAAAATGATTGTAACACAACATGAGGGTTAAACATGAAATATTTAGTGGGTTGCATGAGTTGACCATCAGACAAATAAAATGCATAAAGAAAAACACTAAATGCCTGTATGCAAAACACTAATGCATACAGGCATTATCCAAGTACATAATGCAAGTATAAGTATTTCATTCCTGAGATTTTTACATCAGCACCTTAATGTTTATCCTTCAGTGCCACATTGTCTCCTCCAAATAGGCTTTTAAAAGCCATTTAAGATGTTATGCACAATTGTCTTATGAGTTGTTTGCATTTATTCATTCCTGGGCATGTGCATGTTCTCCCAACAGTGAGAGAGAGATGAGAACTAGATGCAAAGAGAAACATCAGAGAACATCAAATAGACCGTGAGCTGAGAATACATATTAAATATCCACCCCCCACACCGAGATTTACTTTATCCCTCTATTACAGCGGCGCCGCGTCAACAGAGGCACCGTACGCGTCTGCAGACGTACGCGTGCGAATGGCGTTCGTAAAAGTTCAGTTCTGTGGATGCACTTTTTCTCCTTTATTTTCAAGGCGAATTCTTTGAAGCCGTCAGTATAGACCCAGCGCTTTTGATCTAGTGCAGTGTGAGCCGTGTCTCTGTAGAGGGCAGGCCACTGAAAGCATTGGTTCAATGTTGCATCACCAGTTAGAGCTGCAGATTATGTCATCAACTCCTTAGTGTGCAACACACACACACACACACACATGCAGAACTAGAGCAGAACCAGAGGAGGGTTTGCAATGTACCAGGGTTAGTATAACGACGTGGCCCTCGGCTGCAAATATAAAGGCAAATGGAGTGGAAAGTCTATATAGGTGATAAAATAGGAAAGGAACAGGATCAAATGCTCGTCAAATAGTGTCAGACAGCCTCGCGCTCTATCAGGGATGAAGTTGCTAGATGACGAAAGTGAGAGACAGAGAAAGAGCGGTCCAAAGGAGAGCAGAGCCGAGTACACGCTCTTACTGCTGAATGCGTCTTGCGCTTCTCAGGAGAAACTCACTCGATCTCCCTGTGGAGATAAAACACAACGAAAGACAAATACAAGATCAGCAGAGATGAAAACGTGGCATACAAGCGTTCACAGCCTCGCACGCGCTTTCATCGCCTGTATCCTGACGTCAATGATTAATGTTTGATGAAAATCATTTTTTCCGTGTGAAATCGGGGTGCTAATGCGCAGAGTGATGGCTCCGTGCCATTTTAAGTCGTACGTTATTGCATCTTATATTTTAGGCGGTAGGTTGCAAAGGGCCTCAAATGACTGCCTTTAGCTCCCCTCAGGAAAACAAATAATGAAACTTTAGCGTTTGAGTTTGATAAGTGATTCTATTTTCAGAGGATGTGTTGATTTTCTTGATTCGGTAAATCTCACGCCTTCGGCATTGAGGGAAATTTGGGATTAAATGTGACGTTCGCCTCATGATCCCTTTGAACAAATCAGATGAATCAAGGATTCTGGAGAAGAAAAAATATATATAGCAGAGGATTTTTTTCTTTAAAGAGTTGGCCCTGATAAATCTTGGATGGGGCTCTAACCTCAACAACCGCAGAAACAGAGTCACCCAGAAGGAACATCATCTCTCCTGTTTTCACCTGCTCGAGTCCTGCGGCTGTTTTAGGTTCAGAAATTATTCATGTATTTACAGCCTCGATAAAACATCCGGTGGAAACCTGTGTGCCGTCATAGTTTCCCTGAAAAATACATCTACAGCGTTCTGTGGAGCTGGGATGAGAAGATAAGCTACAGAGCCAAAATAAATATGAAAAATCACACCATTTCCAATTCAGGAAAAATAAATGGCAAAGAAAGACCTTGTCCCTACAAGAGCCCTATATATTTTCCATTATGGTCTATAAACAAAATATTATTGCTCTTTTTTAAAGATGGTGAGACATAATGTCTCAATTATGTTATACATTTTGTCTCGTGTGTTTATCCGACAAAAAACAGACATGAGTCAGAAAAGTCTTTTCCTGATGAAATGCAAGTTTTAAATAAATAAATAAAGACAAATTATTTATAATCAACACCAAAATAATATCAAATATTAAAAAATAAAATGGTCAATTTTGCTTTCAGGGTGATATTAAGCAGGACATTAGCTTTTTTTTTTCTTTTAAATTTTGCTTTCTAAATAATTACGCAATTAGACTAATAATTATGCAGTGATTTTCAACAATTATTAATATTGGAAGTCTGGATGAAATATTTCAAACCTGGAAGACTTTTTCATGTTTAATAACGTTTGTTCATGTAATATAGGTATTCCCAAGACTTTGACTTTTTATGATTTCATTAATTATTAGCTTTTCATTAACATCCTACAGCTTTATCATGGACCTCAGTGTGGGAAACCCTGCTGTAATGTAATTTTTAATGCATTGCATAAAATATATTTTATTTCTTTCTCGTTTTTGTCGTTTTTCATAAATATGGTACACAGTAGTCCCATTCAAGACTATCTGATAAACAAATTAGGTCAAAAGTAATCGAAAAGTAATCGAAAAGTATTTTTGTACAGTTTTCATCATGTCATTTATAATTTACTACAGGTTGTAAGTAATCTACCCAGCACTGTATACTGTATTGTATAAATATATTGTTCGTCTTTAGTTTATTTTTGGATTAATCTCATAAAAAAATTAATTTGTAGGTATTATCAAGCAAAAGTATTACAAGACAACTACCTGACTAGATTTCACTGCTGAATCAGCACCATTTTTAGTGTTTCCGCATGACGGTACAGTGGTCTGGCGGTACAAGGTAATTCTGTCAGAAAATTTTGAGTTTACAAGTTGTAACTTAAGCTCTACTAGGACGTGAACACATTTTTAATTTCATTGCTGTCTGTGATTTTCCCCCTTTGTAACTAATTACATTCTAATAGAACTGAGAGAAAGAACACAAAGTAATAAAAATGCTAAAAACTCCCTTGTTAATGTCTAGTAGATCATTTTTTTGTGTCAGTGAGCAGTTGCGAGAGCACAGACCTGGGCTTTTCCAAGGTGTCCTTGCTGAGGTAGATGTACCAGTAGATGAGGTTGAAGATCCCAAAGGCCAGAGGGAAGAGGATGCGGGCGTACTTGTCTATGGCACTGGTGCCTGCCAGCATCATGTTGGGTGGGACAGCTGAGCCCTGAAGGAAGATGGGATAGCGAGTCCTGGGCCCCTCAGACACAGAGTTTGCCCGTCTTCTGCGACTAAAGCCACTGGTATCAGACTGAGGCTGCGGCAAAACAAACAGTGAATGACATAAATCAATCCCAGCTGATACAGGAGATTTATAACAGAACCAGCATTTAGGGTACTGGTTAAAAATCTCTTAAATAAAAGTGTGATGGACAGTTGTAAAAAGAGCAGTTGGTATGTATTCAAATAATACAGTTTAAAGAGTTTACCCAAAACATTCTGTCATTATTTACTAACTTCTAACTTCTGCTGAACACAAAATAAGATATTTTGAAGAATGTTGGTATCCGAACAGTTGATCAACAATTTCCCCAATATTTATTACAATATAAAGTGATTAACTGAACATTCACTTAAATGGTATGAGATGACTGAATGTTTTTAACTGATTTCCAAACTGTCACCAGCTGAACTGCAGTTGTCCAACTAACTAAAATACAGTGAATTAAGCTACAAACTCAATTTTAATGCACAATGTTTCAATCCAACATGTAATTTGAGGTGAAGCTCGTCATATTAATGCAGTTTTCACGAGTTAGCAGTAAACCAGTTACCTAAGTATGTTCGTAGTATGTTGGAGTTTTCTGAAACTCCAAATCAGTTAAACCTTTGCATCGCAAAATGATTCATGTTTTGAAGTGCTCCAATCGGATCGCGAATCATTTAATTCAGATCGGGACCTTGGAGCGCGAATCATTTAGATCGAAGCTTCGGAGCGCGGTCCGCGAATCATTTGATACATATCAGGATTTCGGTGCGGGTTCGCAAATCATTTGATTCAGATGGACTTCGGAGCGGATCGCGAATCATTTGATTCAGATCGGAACTTCGGAACGTGAATCACGAATCATTTGATTTAGATCGGAACTTCGGAGCGCGATTCGCGAATCATTTGATTCATATCAGGACTTTGGTGCGAGTTCGCGACTCATTTGATTCAGATAGCCTTTGGTGCGTATTCGCAAATCATTTCATTTAGATGGACTTCGGAGCGGATCGGATTCGCGAAACTTTCGATTCAAATCGGAACTTCGGAGCACAGATCGCGAATCATTTGATTCCGATCGGGACTTCGGAACGTGAATCGCGAATCATTTGATTTCGATCGGAACTTCGGAGCGCGGTTCGAGAATCATTTGATCCATATCAGGACTTTGGTGCGGGTTCGCAAATCATTTGATTCAGATCGGGACTTCGCGAATCATCTGATTCAGATCGGGACTTCGGAACGTGAATCGCGAATCATTTGATTCATATAAGGACTTCGGTGCGGGTTCGCGACTCATTTGATTCAGATGGACTTCGGTGCGGGTTCGCGACTCACTTAAATCAGAGTGACATTGCGGGTTCGTGATTCTTTTTTTCTGATTTCTTTTTTATTTTATTATACACCGTAGTTTTACTATAGTAAAAGTGTGGTAACCATGTTTTTTTGTAGATTACTACAAATACCATGGTTAAACTATGGTTAGTGTTGCAAAACCATGGTTAATTTGTGGTTTAACTACAGTAACCATTTTGTAAGTGATTTTTTCTTATCTGACCAAAATGTCTCTGTGTGGTTCACTGGCAAACAGCTGAATGAATTTTCATCAGAGGAGTGACAAAAACAGCAACTCACTTCATTGTCTGATATTATAAGTAAGCTTTTTGTGAAATTTGGATGAACTCATGAACCTGCTGTTTGATCTCTTCATATTTAAGGAGAGAACAATAGTTTCCAAACATCACTTGTTATGATTTTCAAGAGTGTAGAATTTAGTAGAGATTCAATGTCCCTACCAATATCCAGACACTACTAAATTGTCCCTAGCAATAATTTGATTAAACAAACAAATGTCTATGGTCTGCCTTTAGGTCTCCACCAATGCCAAAATCAAATCTACACCTTTGGAATTAAGAGAGTTTGACTAAAATAGGCATAAATGAATGAACAGGCCTAGCCAATATTTTCCAACATATTCAAAAACAATTTATTGCACTTTAAAAAAATAAGAGGTTCAACTACCCCCCTCATGCTGGTAGTTAATGTGCTCAAATATTTCCTTCCCATCCAGTCTCTAAGCCAGAGAGAACTGGAGCAAGTGGATCCGCAGCACAGGTGAGAGATTATAAGAGTCATGGCTCGCAGTTTTAATACGGGCGGCTATTTTTAAAACACCAACCATGAGCTCCCCGCGTGAGAGCGGTCCCGAGAGACGCCACACGCCTGTAGAATTACCATATCCAACTCAGCACAACTGATAAGAACCACAATTCACACGTGGCTGCAAGAGAGCAGGTAAATGACTGAACACCTGAACAATTCGCTTCTGAACACAGCAGTGGATGCATTAAAGGTTGAGCCATGTGCTATGATTAGTTATGCGTGCTAAATATGTCTTTAGAGGTATTTAACCGTCCCTGCGGGAGGTGCATATATGCAGCTGCAGCGACACTCATTTAGCATCACAATAACGGTGACACAGCTCAGTGGTTTGTGAAGAGCAGCGCTCGTGTTGTGCATATCGTATAACCAGGAGCTCCGTCGGCTGCGCTTTTTGACCAGAGTGTGGTGTTAATTAAGCGAGGCTCACAGGAGATAGTTACCGTCTCCGGCTCGTCGTCGCTGCCCTGAGCTATGGACTCTAGAACGGAGGCCCTGGAGAGCCGCCGTTTTTCCCTGTTGGCCTCGAGCGTGGCAAAGTAGTTGACCGCGGCAAACTCTACGAGGGCCGAAGCCACGAAGGCAAAGCAGACGGCGATGAACCAGTCCATGGCGGTGGCGTAGGAGACTTTGGGCAGCGAGGAGCGGGCGCTGATGCTCAGAGTGGTCATGGTGAGCACAGTGGTGATTCCTGAAGGTCACAGGAGATTATGTGAACAAGTACAGATTTACATGAGAAATGATCCTAGAAACAGGAATAGCTAAAAGAATTGCTTACCCAAAAATGTATGTTTTGCCACATTTACTCACACTGATGTTGCTTTAAACCTGTATAAATGCTGGTAACCAAACAGCTTGACTTCCATAGTATTTTCTTCCATACTATGGAAGTCAGCTACCAGCAACTGTCCGGTTACAAACATTTTTCAAAATATCTTCTTTTGTGTTAAACAGAAGAAAGAAACTCATACAGGTTTGAAACAACTTGAGGGTGAGTATGATGACAAAATTTTCATTTATAGGTGAACTGTCCCTTTAAGACCACTGGTACACTATATTTTTAAATAGCATGCAAATCAGTATGAATTATTTTGTTAGCCACATTGTGGTTATATGAACTCATCTTACATTGTTTAATTCTGCAAATGGCATTCAGTTATCGTCTTAGAAATTAAAATGTTTATTTTGCACTTCTAATACAATTTTGTGTAAAAATGACATATATAATAAACATATAAACCATAAATCAGACCATATTCTGTATACTACACATTTTGGCAAATGTAGCTGGTAAAATCTTTGTATCTTTGTATACAGAAAAAATTGTGTCTGTGCCGTGTCAGTATGGTTGTTTTTCTTAATTTAAATAAAGCTGAATTATAATATAAATAATAGATGAAAAAATTAAAAGCAAATATTAGTAATACTCCTTTAACTGAAATCATTTAAGGATGAAAAATTAATTAAATACATATTAAAGCTAAATAAAAATATAACAAATAAAAAATAAAATGAATAAAACTGTTATTTTGCTATTAATTTTCTTTTGCGTAACATTGTGCAGTGTGATCAAATAATGAGTCTAGAAACAAATTAAAAATTGAGGCTAATATTACTTTCAGTTAATTTATCCTACTGGAATTGGAAGGTCAAATCAAGTGCATTGCATTGTGCAATATTCTATGCCATTTACTCTGTTGTATACAATACATTTTGTGGTATGTCCTCCAGTTATTCTATACATACAATAAATATGGACCATAGCACGTCATGAGTGATGACTGTGCTCTTTACTGAGACGAAGGGTTAGCAGCTATTGAAAATTATGATTCTCTTTTTTTTCTCTTTTTGCAATAATTGCAATAACTGCACCTCAGATTTCACTGTGAAACACTAAAACATAACATACACTATCATTCAAAAGTATGGGGTCAAAATGTTGTTTTAAACTTTCTATTCATTAAAGAATCATAAAAATGCTTTACAGTTTCCACAAAAATATTTAGAAGCACAAATGTTTTCAGCATTGATAACAGTAAGAAATGTTTCTTTAAAATCAGCATATTAGAATGATTTCTGAAGGATCATGTGACACTGACGACTGGGGTAATGATGCTAAAAATTCAGCTTTGAAATCACAGGAATAAATTACATTTTAAAATATATTTAAATAAAAAACAGTTATTTTAAGTAGTAAAACTATTTCAAAATTGTACTGTTTTTTGCTGTGCTTTGGATCAAATAAATGCAGGCTTGATGTGCAGAAGAGACTTCTTTAAAAAACATTAAAATCTTACTGTTCAAAAACGTGTGATTGGTGGTGTATAAACTCACATATAAAACTGTTATTTTAAACTGTTGTTTTTCACAATTTGACTGTTTTTATCGATTTTGATCAAATAAATGTAGCCTTGTTGAAGACCTCTTTCAAAAATCCAAACTGAATGATAGTGTATATGTTCAATGTACTTTTATACTCAAGGAAAAATGGCACACTCATACCAGCCACTGTTCGAGCCGGGACAGACTCCTTGTTGATCCAGAATGCGACTTGTGACAGCACAACCACCATAATCAATGGGATGTATGTTTGGATAAGATGGTAGCCAAGCTTCCTCTGAAGATAGAAATGGACAACCTGGACAGAATACTGACCTAGACGGTGCCAAGACATTAGAGGAGGACACTGATGAAGACAAATCGTGCAAATTCGGCAGCTCGTACACATGAATATGATGCACTGATCAAGCCCATTTGGCCCGAACACCGCTCCAAAACATTCAGAGGGAATTTTGGCTCTCAACTCTTAATTTCTGTCCTTGATTACAAGAAAAAGCAAAGTCACACAGGCAAAAGTAAGCACAGATCTGTCTTCTGGGTGTGACCCTGATCCACTTCCCACAGATCTGATGGCTACCCAGCAAGTGGTCCCTGCTTTTTGCCTGCCTATAAATTCCTCATTACTGAGCCCCCGGTCATCCTCGGGACACGATCAAAAGCTGAAACGGGCTTATTGTAACGCGGCTATTTTTAAAGACAGACAGCATGAATTAGGCCTGATCAGTTAAGCATCTTAGATTGCCTCTCAGAGGGGAAGCTGGCTGGGAATCAGCCTGACTTGTAGTTCTTAACACACACAATTAAATAAGTCATTTACTGCGGTAATAGGGGTGTTCGATTTGTGATTTTGTTTCATAATGGTAATTAAACAATATTGTGCGTAATGTGTTTTTTTGCTGGTTCCTTGGCTAGTTTACCCCTGTCATAGATAAATAAAAATTACATTATAACTGCCAGTAGGTGGCAGCAAGTCCCTGTCTTAATGAGTGACTCATTGGAATCATTCATTCAAACGATTCGTTAAAAGTGGATGATTCATTTAGAAACAAAGCAAGTGGCTGTCTTTATGAATGGATCATTGAATCAATGATTCAAATGATTCGTTCAAAATCGAAACACTGCAGTGTTGCTCTGAGATGCACAAATGCAATAACTTAATGAGTGGTTCATTGGAATCATTCATTCAAACGATCCGTTTAAAGTGGATGATTCATTTAGAAACAAAGTGGCTGTCTTTATGAATGGATCATTGAATCAATGATTCAAATGATTCGTCCAAAATCGAAACATTGCTCAGATATGCACAAATGCAATGGCAAAACTGAAAAAGTTTTTGAACTGTTATATAAAATTAATATCATTTGTAATCGCGCTGACGTGCTAATATTCAGGTGTAACCGCACTTATGCTTGTGTGATATTACATAACTATATATATGTGACCCTGGACCACAAAACCAGTCTTAAGTATATTTGTAGCAATAGCCAAAATACACTGCATGGGTCAAAATGATCTTTTTTTTTTTTTTTTTTTGCCAAAAATCATTAGGATATTAAGTAAAGATCATGTTCCATGAAGATATTTTGCAAATTTCCTACTGTAAATATATCAAAATTTTAGGTTTTGTATTAGTAAGTTACATTGCTAAGAACTTAATTTGGACGAGTTTAGAGGTGATTTTCTCAATAGTTAGATTTTTTTGCAACCTCAGATTACAGATTTTCAAATAGCTGTATCTCAGCCACATATTGTCCTATCCTAACAAACACACATCAGTAAAAAGCTTTCAGGTAATGTATGAATCTCAATTTTTTTAAAAATTGACCTTTATGACTGGTTTTGTGGCTCAGGGTCAAATATTCATAAACAAAAACACATTCAAGGATATTTTTGTGCTTTCATAACTTGAAGGCATTTTAACAGCATTCATCACACAGCTTTTGGACTCTAAAGACGTTTTTTTGTTTGTTTTTTATAAAATAAGTGACATACTCAATAATGTCAGCTCACATATCGTTAAAACAACAATTACCATATTATCCTAAGCCATTAATATTGCACACCACTATGTAGTAATAGTACAAGACTTCAGACATGCTACATCTGTAGTATTTAAGGCAAACTGAGCAATAACTAAAAACATACCTGTGCTGAATTTATATGTTTCGCTGAACAAGGTCTGGCCCAGAAGATCATACTGAAGTAAGCTTGACGATTCTGGAGGAAAATCTACAGATGCTTGAAGACCCTTCCTCCACGTGTAGACAATTTCACGATTGGTGTAAGCATCTGAAGTTACAGTATAAGAGAAAGCAGATGATAAATGATGGAAGGAAGAATGAAATGTAAAGACAGACAGACAAAGAGATCTTACAGCTTCCAAAGAGGAGAGGACATGTGTGTCCATCCATAGGAAAGTCCATCAACACCATTGGACATTCTGCACTTACAGTCAGCCTAAAATAAAGAGAAAACGTATTTATTCTGTGAGCCAAATTATCTTTGTAATATCCTAATAAAAACATTCACATTTATACCAAAACAGATTTTCGAGGGTTTCCTATCAAGGGGTTTTTCAAAACTCACCTCATCTGATTGTTTTACCTCATGGTGTAAAAGACCGTTCCGTTTTGCATGATTCGAAACAGCTTGTTAGGAGATGTCATGTTGTGTAAGAGCGACGTCCTCGCGTTGCGAAAAAACGTGTCCGGCGTCCAGATCTTGTCCACCACGCGGTTGTTCAAAGGCAAGATTTCAATGGGCCCCTGAAAAGCTAACCTCTCGTCAACCCACATTTGGCGGAAAAACATATCCATGGTGAACTCCTGAGAGAAAGAACAATTTATTTTTTGTGAATAATTCTTTTTTTTGGTTACAACCGATCTTAATTCATAATCTGAGTTCTTTTTTTAACATAGTGTGGGTGAGTCTTGACATACTAATATTAGTGTGAACGGACATGTGAGACAGAAATAAAACTTCAGCTTATTAACTACTTAGAAAGTACTGCAGCCACAAGACATGAAGCATTACAGCTTAATTGAATTTGTACATTAATAAAACACAAAAATAAAGATATTCTTACCATCTTAACATCAGATACTGGTCCAAAACTTGTGACAAATATGTCTGTTTTGACTTCAGTTACAGAGACTGCAAAGTTAATCACAAACAGATTACATTTACATGCAGTCCATTATATTGTTACAACAAAATTAAGTAAAAAACTAATTGTCATTATAAATCTTGTAATTTTAAACTAGGTTTTACCCATTTGCAGCAAAACGTTTTTATTAATTAAAATATGGTACAATATATTATGACCACTTGTTCTTATATATGTATTTTAATAAGCACAGGTCAGAATAAGTATGTTGTTCATTCATTTTCACATGAATATATGTTATGCTGTATGGTAATGGAACATTATTTCAACCATATTTTGACATTTTATTTTCACAAAAGTTATTTGAA
This sequence comes from Labeo calbasu, assembly GCA_019740295.1. Lineage (NCBI taxonomy): Eukaryota > Metazoa > Chordata > Actinopteri > Cypriniformes > Cyprinidae > Labeo > Labeo calbasu. The sequence continues at coordinate 5,992 of JAHKKF010519377.1, read as the reverse complement.
ATATTAAAGAAGATGCTTTACTTGCATTTAAAAGCTTTCTGTATATAATAAAAACGCTTTTGTAAATTTAATTTGACGTAAACACAAAATGGGACGTCTCGCCTTTGAACCACATAATGTATTGAATGTCAAAATTTAGTAAATTATTCAAATTTGTAATCATTTCTAATTCAAATTATTTAATTTCTATACTGTGAGGCTTATGCTTACCTCCAGATCCCGGGCGTAGTCGATTGTCGTAACCCTCAAGAAGTCGGTCTAGAATCCGTGTTATATTTTCTGAATTTATCTTTTGCTTTCCTAATACATCTGCAACACTACACAGAGAGAAATAACCATCTTGATAAGTCCTTTCAGTGAATATAGACCTAAATTACACATTAAAGTTAACTCATTTAAAATAAGTATACCTTGCTTAGTCCATTAACTCACCTTGTGAGACACAACAAAGCCAAAAGAAAAGCCATTTCTTTGGCAAAAAAAAGTAAATAAATACAAGATTAAATCTATTAAATTAAGCCGTCAATAGTTAGAGATCATAATGTGATGTATAATGCACTCTAGACGTCAAAAGATGCGCTGAAGCACTGTCTAATGTAAGACTGTCAGTAAATGGAGGGCTGGATGTGACATAAAATGCTTTCAGGATAATCAAATTAAAGGATTAGAAAAATCCACTTGCTTTTTTAGCAACAGGTTAAAGAGTAGTTCATCTAGCAAACTAGCTAGCAAATGAGACATTCTTGCAAGAGTTTTTTCAGCTTAAATAAACATCACCCCTGTAGTTGCCTTGTCTGACTTTCCTTAATTAAGGATCAAATAAATGTATTGCTTGAGCTTTATTACACAAATCACAGTGTTATCAATATGTGTAACATCTTTTGACATATAAATATTTTATATATATATGTAGCTAATCTATTAGTTAAGTATTAAGCATTAATACATGTATATTGTAATATTTATGTAGTATTATTGTTGCTAGCATGTTTGTTGTTGTTTGGTGTAATCGATTGTTTGTCTCAGTAAAAGCTTTGAGAATAAAATAAGTATCAGGTCAACCCTGTCAATGTGTTTTAACTCAAAATAAACAATATTACACGACAATGAGACGCTAGCTGTATGTTATTCCTTACATATTTGACAAAACTTTACAAATTAGCTCTTGTTTACCCGCTCTCCGATACACTAGATGGCGCACGTCATCTGTCAACCCGCTGCATTCTGCCGCAGAAGAAGACATTTGGATATTACCAGAATGTATTAGAAATATATCCAGTTTCTGTATTGGAGTGACTGTGATAATAGCTGTTACTGAATCTGATGTGCGTTTGTACGGTGCCGAGCAGCTATTTTCATGTGAGGCCGCTGAGGCGAGCAGTATGTCGGTGCATTTTGAGGAGAGGAGCGGCGTGATCCCGTGTAAAACAGCATGGGGCTCCTGGTACCAGACTATGGAAGAGGTTTTCATCGAAGTCAATGTTCCTCCTGGAACTTCAGCCAAAGAGATCAAGTGTAACATCGGGAGCAAACAGATTGAGCTGCGTGTAAAAGACCAGCAGATCTTCAAGGTATGGATGAGCATCGAGAAGACTGTCAGCTAACGTTACATCTCCAACTTGCTAAGTGTTTATATAAGAGCCAGAGAGGATTATTTTAAGAGATTAGACTATTATAACAACTTGTGGAGAGATGCATGTGTTGTTGTGTGTTACAGATAATGTCTATATTACTTATTGTCTTATAACTATTAAGAGAAACCTTGACAATGGCTGTCAAACGATTAATCGTGTAAAAAATAAAAGTTTGTGTTTACATAAGATATGCGTGTGTGCTGTGTATATTAATTATGTATATATAAATACACACACATACATATTTAAATATAATTTTTAGTTAACGATTAATCGCGATTAATTGAATCCAAAATAAAAGTTTGTTTACCTAATATGCGTGTACTGTGTATATTTATTACGTATATATAAATACACAGACATACAGTATATATTGTGAAAATATTCACATGTATTTACATGTATCTGTTTTTATTTATATAATTAATATACTATATAGATATTATTATATGTAATCTATTAATATATTAGCATATATTAATATATAAATATATTTAATATTTAAACATAACATTTTTTTCTTAAATATATAAATGCATCTGTGTGTATTTATATATACATAATACATATACACAGTACACACACTAATTAATTGGTGAATGAAAATATATTTTTCATAGAATGTCAAAATTTGTGTCTTTATGTGTTAAAGTGGTGCCATTAAAATGTAAAAAGTAATAATAATAAAAACTAAACTTTTTTTTTTAATGCAGAAATCTCAACTTCTACTACCCATACATTAACCAGACTTGGCACAAAATGATCTGTTAATATAATATTTTGTTTTATCAAATCAGGTGAAAATTCAGCTTTGATTACAGCAATCAATTACAATTTAGCATATATTCACATAGAAAATTATTTTCAATTTTAATAATATTTCACAATATTACTCTGTGGGTTTTTTATTTTTATGTATTTATTTATTATGTATTTATGATCAAATAAATGCAGCCTTGGTGAGCAGAAGAGACTTAATAAAAAAAAAAAATGTTTTTCAACTTTTGTGTAGTGTACTGTAAGTGTTTTTTCATATTATAAATATTTTATATATGAGATTTGGGTGCAATATATATTATAATTATTAATATTGTAATAATGAGCTTAATAGGAATATCTCTAATTTTAAAATAATTATGGTAAATATAGGTACGTAAGTGTCTATGTAGTTTTTTTTTTTAATTAATTCTTATTTCTGTTTTAGTTTTAGATAGTTTATGGAAGAAAACATGTCACTACTTAAGTTCAATTGCAAATGTTAAAAAATCTGTTTGCTTAAATAAAAAAAAATATAAAACTTAAATAACAAAAAAAGGTTAATTGTCTGCATCCATAAAAGTGCTGAATATTGATGTCAGATGTTTTAACAACCAAGTCGAGGAGGATGTGAAAGTTTCTCAGAGGAATTCACATCAAATAAAAGCGAATTTGCTCTGTCTCAGTAAGACTAAATTATTTGTAAAACTAGATTAGGTGCACCTTAACTAACCCCGCTTACTCTGAAGGACCGTTTTGTTGTTAGGTGAATTTTTGTCACATAAACACAGTACATTATCACATTTCAGCATGGATAAATGGTGTTAGTCTAATTACTGTCATGCTTCTCTTTGGGCCTTATTGCTGGCTGTAGCGTGGCACAGGCACGAGAAACGTCCCACTGAGGTACACAATCCTAGTGATGCTAATGGAAACTGTCAGCTAAATTCAGTTTTCTGTCATCTCATAGGGGAAGCTGTTTGGTTCCACAGTCGGCGATGAAGCGACGTGGACTTTAGGTAAGACTAAAAGCCATTTACAAATTTACATCAGAGTAAACCATGCATGTATCTTTCCTTAAGGAATAAATCTCTGGAAAAACTTTGTGTCTGTTGTGCCATCCAGAGGACAAAAAGTTGATCCGGATCGTTCTCATAAAGTCAAACCGGGAGGCTGGGAACTGCTGGCAGTCTCTGCTGGAGGGCGAGTACGTGGCGGATCCATGGGTGCAGGATCAGATGCAGAGGAAGCTGACGCTGGAGAGGTTTCAGAGAGAGGTGCGTGACACTTAATTACTCTGCTATTTGATTAAACATATAGGAGTAAAATTGTAAAATATTTTACAATTTAAAATAGCAGTTTTCTATGTAAATATATTGTAAAATGTAATATATTTCTGTGATCAAAGCTGAATTTTCAGCATCATTACTCCAGTCTTCAGTGTCACGTGATCCTTCAGAAATCATTCTAATATACTGATTTGCTGCTCGAGAAACAGAAGTTGTGCTTCTAAATATTTTTCTTTGAGGAGCAGAAAGATCAAAGGAACAGCTTTTATTTGAACGTTTGAAAGTTTAATTTAAAAGTTCAGAAAACATTTATAATGTTACAAAAGATTGGTATTGTAAATGCTGTTCTTTTGATCTTTTTATTAAAATTATGAGAAAAGTAAATTACATTTTCAAATTTGCTGTAATAAAAAAAAAAAAAAAAAAAAAAAAAATTAAAAATTACATTATTTTCCCCTGTCCTGTTTCAAACAGAACCCTGGATTTGACTTCAGCGGAGCAGAGATCTCTGGGAACTTCCACGGCGGTGGACCGGATTTCTCCAGCTTGCAAAAATAAGGACTACTTTCATTCCTGTACTCGATGTAGTCTCACTAAATTGCACCAGTTTTTGTTCCTGGAGAATATATTCTCTGCATTTCTTGCTCTGGAGACTTGAGTTTCAGATGTAGGAAGCGTATCGCAGCGAGTCTGGCTATTGCTGTAAAGCCATAATATATCACAAGCAGCCTTTGAGTCGAGTCTTCATGGTGGTTTTAATTTACAAATGCCAAGTTTCTTTTTTGTAATCGCCACCAGTGATTTTAGAAGACTGTTTGCTCCGCTTCTCCTTTGAATTTCAATAAATCGTGTAATTCCAGCACTTCTATTAAATGCCTCTTCTCAAACAGCACAAACGAGCACGAGTTTTACATTTCAATAAGCTTTTATTGAAAGGTTCAACTACATAATTTTGCAGAACGCTGCTCTCAACTTCCACATTACAACCAAAACAGAGAGAGCCTCAAATTAAATTCAATCCGCTTTATTTGTAGCACTCATTTTTTTCTTTTGTTAGAGTTTAATTTATACCAGGTATAAAACAAATGGTCATGGTTACATAAGACTGCAGTAATAACCAAATGTAAAATGAGCTTCAGCCTGGTCAGTTAGTAAGTAGTAATTAGTGATTTTCTTTCTATTAGAAGCGTATTAAAACCTGCGTTTCCATAGCCATCCAGATTTCATAAGCAGAACGGCATCATGAAGAAAAGAAAACAAAAAAAACATCTCGTTTTATCACCTTGGGTAGGAGTGTGCATTAAGACAGCTGACAACCTAGGGTGGGAGTTAAGGGTTTTGGGCCTGATCTCTTGGTTCCGTTGTTGTCTCGAATCGCAAAACCCTTCTCCCTCCTCTTCCACACGGTGGACTGAGGACCTAGGCGGTTCTATACTTCATTGCTTTAAACGACCGGCGCGTCTTGCGCCGATTCAAATGAACATACTGTACATGTGCAAGCCTCACCAGTGTAACCCATCTGATCAACTTGCTGAAAGTCACCCTTGACTAGTAATCAGTGCGGATGTAAAATAAATACAATCATAGCAGGTGTTAAAGATAATATGAAGACTGAGGAAAGGAAAACCAAAGTTAAATTAGCATTGGGTGCCCATAACGCAGATCACAAGCAGTAAAGCATTCACACGACTGGATTTAGAGGTTTCAGTTATGGGCACGCAACGCTAACGGTCTTAACAAGCACATTCTGGAATTGTGGGTAGATGGGCAATCTTGTAGTAGCTGTGCTTCAGCTGTCTGGCGGTTCTACCCGAAATCATCCATCGCAGTCTCTGTCCGTTTGGCTTCAGGCACTTGGTGGTGGCATATTCAGCCAGGCATTTGGCAACAAGCTCCCTCACGCAAACCAGGTCTCCAACTTTAACCTGAAACACGAAATCAACCACAAAATACATAAAAATGACCACTGAAAACAAAAAAGGGATTCATACAAATACTGTAAAATGAAATTTTAGAAATCTCAATGACTTTAAGCAGTACTTTTTTGATTTTCAAGGACTTGAATCAGAGAACTCACTTATTAAAACAATGTCTTCTCTTTCAAATTAAAAAAAATAATAATTATAAAATAAAGATACATTAAAATAATAAAACAAAATGGCAAAAATAAAGTGAAGCTCATGCAAAGTATACTACAGTTTTACCATAGTAAAACCACGGTTATTTTTTGTAAGGGATTTGTGTATACTACATTTTGTTTTTATAACTAATGTTTTAATTGTTAGAGATTTTTCTACTGTTTAAAAAAAAAAA
>JAHKKF010519374.1:0-28351 GCA_019740295.1 Labeo calbasu | reverse complement strand
TTGGCAACCACTTTGTTGCAACCACAACTGTTTCTGAGGAACTACATTGTTTGGTGGAAGAATACTGTTTTTATTTATATCATTACACTTTATTTGCTGTTTTTTGTCAAATCTTACTACGTGTATGGTGTACGTTTCATATAAATACATAAAAACTAGGGAAAATATATCAATAAGCCCCGTGAACCCATGGTTTACAGTGAATTTATAACAGCTAAAGGGGGTTTGCGTTGTGCCTAACAACCCTTAGCTGTTATAAATTCACTTCTTGAGACTTATTGCTTTATTTTGCCTAGTTTTTATGTATCTGTTCAATTTAATTAAACTCATTTGAAATCCCCATGGTTTTCTGGGCTAAAAAGATACATTTATAAAGCTTTATTCCGTTTTATGCGTTGTATTTAGATTAAAAGTGCGGAGTATAGTTTAATAAACAAATAAACTTTAATTGACTACATCAGAATAAATGGCTTCACTCTTTCATCTGTTCTTTTTCTCGCATTCTTTTTTAATTGTTCTTTCTTTGTTTTCTTTGTCTTCTCCAGAGCTGATCTATAAAGAAGTCCTGGATTGGGAAGAACGGATGAAAAATGGTGTCATTCGAGGTCAGCCTTCCCCTCTAGGTTAGTTAGATGAGTTTCTCTGAATCTAATGCAAATTATGTTGATTGATTTATTTTAAAGGGGACATCGAATGCCCATTTTCCACAGGTTGTCTTAATGAAATGTCTGCAGCATACTTTGGTTTAATTTCCTCAATGGTAGTGTAAAACAACACTCTTTTTACCTTGTCAAAAACAGCTCTGTTCAGAGTGACCTGTCTCTTTAAATGTTAATGAGCTCTGCTCACCCCACTCCTTTCTTCTGTTTTTTGTGTATTTGGAGACAAGTTACCATCAAAAACAAAACTATAGCGTCCTCAGTGGCTCTGATGTTGGGAGTAAATGAAGACTGTTATGTTCACTTTTACACTCTCTGCTTGAGCGTGGAGAAAATGGTGGACACCGTACAACTGGCTGAGGACGGAAATATGCTAATACAGGAGAGTCCATCAGTGGTCGTGGGCGTGGCCTGAGCAATATGATGTCATACTGCTCAAAAAATCAAAACGGCTTGATAATTGAGACTGTTTAGGTTTTATGGGGTAAATAGTTGTGTCGAATGAAAGTGAATTTTGCATTCGCTGTCCCCTTTTATTTATTTACTATTTGCTAATCACATATCATGTGAAGGTAAGCTAACTGACTGTTGTGTTTCACATAGCACAGGTGCAGCAGTGATCAATGGCTCACCCCAGCCTTCCTCCTCTTCCTCCATCAATGACGTCTCCTCCATGTCCACAGAGCCCACCGTGGCCTCAGACACAGACAGCAGCCTGGAGGCCTCCGCGGGACCCCTGAGCTGCTGCAGATGACTATCACCTTCCCCTGGAGTTTCTCTGTGTGTGGCATGGTATCAGATTTAGGCCAGTCTAATACTTTATTTCGGGTCGGGTGTGGCTTTTTTGAGTTCCGCTCTAGATGCTGTAAATGACTACACAATTTTATCTTTTTAGCGACAGCCCTAACAGGCTTAGCCAATGATGGTGAACTCCTTAACAAATCTCTTCTTTTATAAGCTACATTTAGAGTATTTTGTCATGTTGTCGTAGAGTGATTTTGGAAGGTAATCTGTAAAGATTGAATTATGTGAATATATTTTCACAAAATTAATTTATTTTGAGTCTTTTTTTTTTTTTTTTTTTTCCTGGTCGGTGTATAACAGGGGTCACCAAACTTGTTCCTGGAGGGCCGGTGTCCTGCAGAGTTTACGTCCAACTTTCCTCAACACACCTGCCTGGAAGTTTCAAGTATACCTAGTAAGACCTTGATTAGCTGGTTCAGGTGTGTTTGATTAGGGTTGGAGATTAGCTCTGCAGGGACACCGGCCCTCCAGGACTGGGTCTGGTGACCCCTGGTGTATAATATTCTTGGTCACTTGGGATATGGAAATCTTTAGAAACAAGTCCATATTAGTATTTTAAAATGGACATAACCATATTGCACAAATTAATATCAGCATAGTTATGTAAGTACATTTTAACTTGCCTGAGATGGCTTTTTCATGTTTTCCATCTTTGCGCGCAGCACGTTTTATTTAGATTTTGTACAGTTTCATTTAGATATGAACTCACAACATCAAAAAAAATATTTTTATATGTACATCGATTTATTTTACCAGGCTGTTCTTTGTTTTTTCATGAATAGTTTTGCTGCTGGTTAATTACCTGGTTGACTGTGAAATGTGACGTGCTTGTGCGTATGTCTCTGGTGTTCTAGTTCTTGTTCTAGTCCTAGTTACCTAGGATTTCAGCACCTTTTTAATTTTTTCTAATTATAAAAAAATTGTTTTACCCCTTCAAAATCTGCATATAGAAGAAGCAGTGTGCTTCATTAGCTTTGATTGTATCATTGCATTCTCTAATAGTTTTCCAATCCCTAATAAGGTTTGGTTCATGACATTTTCTGAGCTGGTAGAACAAATGTTTTACAATTATTTTATTATTTGGAACGCCAACAAAAGAGTCTACACTGATTCATTTCTAGCATATTCCATTAGAGTTATTAAGCTACTTATTTATTTTTGTACAACAGTGAAATGAACCAGATTTGAAAATAATTTATCTCTGGATTGGTTTTAGTGTTTTTTTTTTCATTTGCCCCGTCAGGTTTGCAGGTCTTTAATGGCATGAGATGTGCTGTAAATGAACAGGACCTACTGTATTGGGGATTGACCTACTGTATGTATGTGCTTTGTAACTTGCAACATTGAATACTGTGGAGTTCCACACATTATTTGATAAAAAAAAGTTTAAGATATTTCAGGGAAGTGGGATTCTTTTACATTTGCTTTTGAATGTGATGGTGAGAGAGAATGTTGAATAGGCCTGAAGTTGTGGAGTAGAAAGAGGGAATCTGAATGTTGTTGGCATTGGATTGATTTACCTGTGAACAGGGTAAAGAACTAAATATTTTGCTATTTCTTTATATTGTTGTTTTGTTTTTAAGTGCTCTTAACAGCCCTACATACTTGCCTGGGAAGCCTGAGCCTGCTGTAACTGCAAAAAGCAAAAGCTTCTGAACATGTGATATGTTTTAGGCACGAAACACAAGAGCCGTTTGAAGGTCGAGTCTGAACTACCTCACATTGATGCCATACAGCTCACATTTTACAAGTATTACTGTAACCTTTATTTCGTTTTATTTATTTATTCAAAAAAATAGGAGTGTTCAAGTGTCTGTATAGTTTGAATCTGTGAGAATGTACTGTATGTATGTGTATACAATTCAACGAGTGTGTCTTTGTTTATTTTAGACTGTGTTTTTTGTTTTCTTCAGCTTATGTGCTGTAACTCTCAAAGCTGAACAATGAACCATGTTATTTCAGACTCGACAACTATGCGAAAATGTTTGGAAGGGTTCTGTCCATGTTTCGAGGAAAAAGAAAAGAGAATAATAAAAATGGAGAGGAAAAGTTTTCTCACCCCCGATCTCAATGATGGGCGGTATCTTGCATGACCTGCTTAGCATTTGATTTTAAGTCCAAAACACTGTACAAGAACTATAAGATCATGGTGCTGGGTTTATTAGATTTCACAAACCAATGCAGTTGTTTTATATTAGGGTTAGCAGATTACCACCTCATTAGAACGCACTGAATTCAACTGTGTTAACATCATAACAACTGGAAAAACTGAAATAAACAGTTGGAAAATGGGTTTGCTTGTGTGTGTTGTTTTCACCCCATCATCATCTTCTTTCCAAGAAGTTATTTTTAGTTTATTGTGACCATGAACAACTTTATTTAACTTTGGAAGTTGTTGCTGCTTTCTACATACAGTCAAACCAAAAATTATTCAGACACCAGATATAATATTTGAGATTTTTTTTGTTGCTAGTGGTTGCAGGACACTATAGTTCATTTATGTAAGTGAAGATAGCAAAATGAAGTAAATTGTGACATTATACCCAAAAACTTCTCATACAGTGGACTATTTTTTTCATTCGGACACCTTGACCTGAACATGTTTTGCTTGTGTTTTTTCTTTACTTGCTAATGCGACCTTTTTACACCACAGACTGAACAAAATTAAGCATTGCTTGGTAATTGGTCAATAAAGTATTAATAATTGTGTAAATATAGTCATACAGTTGTCTGGTCATTGTAATCCATTACGTATCTTTCTATCAAAGTTATGTGACATTATCAAGATGAATTTGTTGTGACACAGTTTTGTTTTTTTATTATTTTATTACCATTTTCTAAACTATAGTGAATAAATCACTATAGTGATAATGTGAGAAGGTGTCTGAATAAATTTTGGTTTGACTGTGTATTACCAAGGACCTGGAAGGTTTAGTTCACCCAAAAATGAAAAATCTTCAAAACACAAAAGACTGATTTCTGTCCCTCTACTGAAAGTCCATTACATCAAAACATCTGACGCCTTTAAAAAAGTTTAAATGTATATGAATTGAGTGGTTTAATCCAGGTATTCTGAGTAGACACAATTGTTAAATATGATGAACAGATTTGTATCCCTTCTAGCCTTTACCGATTTACTTCGGCTTTTATTCACATGTAAACATTGACGACGAGAACATACCTTATTCTTCAACGCGGAAGTAAGCCTATCGGCGACACTTCCGGAAATAACAACAAGAATAACATCGTGGAGTAAACGGTAAAACTGTTTGCACTACAAACCAGTGTGTTCATAATTAAGATAATACATTAAAATTATATGGCCAAGACGCACTACTTTGCAATATCAAGAAGCAAAACGAGCTGTTACGTACATCTAAAGCTGGACGCGGATGACAACAGAAGCCACCAGACACATAAAATTCACAAATGGCCGCGCCCGTTCTTTCTGGAAAAACAAGGTCGATATAAAGCGCATAAAATAAGGTAAATGTAAGCTCAAATGTACATACTTCTTAAAGTATTAAAGCTTTGGTAGAATGGACTTTTTGTTGGCAGTACAGAAGTCTCTCAGGGTTTATTAAAAAAATCGTTTTTGTTTAGAAGATGAACAAATGTATATAAAGACGAGTGTAACTTATGACAATTTTCATTTTTGGGTGAATTATCCTTTTAAGTTAACCCTTGACAGTATTAATCTTTGAAATGTTTGATAAAAAAAAAATAATTTGGACAGTCAGTCAGTATTTGATTCAGTTTTTATACCACTTAAGACTTCTTTGATGCGTCATTAAGTCACAATATTGTTTGGTGACAAGGGCAATTTATTACGAAGACTAGTCTTCATTTGAAATGAACACCCATTTTTTGAGGACCTCTACTTTGGCACTTTCTGCATTCAGGAATCAATTAACAGAAAAAAAAACCGACCACACGAACATACAGTATGTGCATACTTAAAAAAACTACTTTAACACATTCAAGTATATGTCAGCCTTAGTTCCATCATCTATTTTATATAAAGACACTCTTTCACTGAGTGTTTTGAAAAACACCACCTGAGAAATAGTTCTAGGTACATTAATAAGCTTAAATAAATACTAGCCTTGGCAATCTTGCAGCTGAAATAATCATTTGATACCGTTGAGATTTTACCAGTTGTACAGTTGGACAGTTGTACAGTTTGGATGGTGTCACCTCAAGTCTTTTATTCTAGTGCATTTTACTTACAATAAAGGGATTTGCTGAAAAGTGTTTCTGTCTGTGAGGTCTGATGGTGTAACAGTTGATCTCATGTCTGGAAGTGTGAGGCACGGTGTGATGGGATGTAGTTTGTATATGGTGACTGCTTTTAAAGGATTCAGATTTTGGATGAAAAAGGATTGTGTGATATTTTCACCAAATCCTCAAGAGACAGTTCAGCAGGACATCTTTCATACCATGCATTAAGAGGAAATGCCATTAAAATGACCTGCCTTTGTGAGAGGCCAATACTGCAAACAGTCTGGTCAGAAATGTCATGCTTTGGTATTATCTGTGCATGTTAGGTTATGCAAGTGACGAATGCTAGTAACTGAATGGCACATTAAAGGAATAGTTCACCTGAAAATGAAATTATTGTTATTATTTACAAATAGCAAGTGTGGAAAGTTTGACATTAAGAACAAGATTTACATTTTAGTATGTTCTTCACACAAAATGTGCACTACTTGTGAAAATCCTTTTTTTTCTCTGCAGAAAAACGTATTTGTTTGGAACGATATGAGGGTGAGTAAATAACCATTGAATTTGTATTTTTCTGTGAACTATCCCTTTAAAATGTAAGAATGAAGATCAGAGAGAAAAATGTAACTGCTACACATAATCAAGTTGCCGTAACAAAACAGCACAAAATTACCTCTGAATACTCATGATGCATGAGCAGAGAGATTTCCAAATTCTATCTACAACAAACACATAGTCTCTCAGTGTTAAATCGGGAGGCCTGTTAGAGGGCTGATCAAATTTTGCTTGTCCTTGTTCCCAACGTAAGATCTCCCAAAGTGGAGAAGAACTCCTCCATCTCGTTCTGAAGCAAGCGGTTGCGGGTCTCTGCGTCCTCACGGGCCCGCTCAGAGTTGCGGAGTTTAATTTCCAACATGCGATACTTTTTCTTCTCCTGGTCCAACTCCTCCTCTAGCCTCTCCATTTGATTACGCATAGTGACACTTGATTCCTCTAGCCTTAGAAAAATATATTACATTAATTACATTTTAAAAGTAATGCTAAATACTCCATATGACATGAAAACAACATATGAAATGTTATTTGGCACGTATTTTGGTTTGTTATTCACCCAAAATATTAATACACTATAAAAAATTTTTTTTAACAAAAATTCTCCTTTTAAAGTACACACATTTATAGTAATTTATTTAAAAAATAAATCGTTATTTATTGTAAAGGTGTGTAATTTCCATGTCGCTAGCAGCACCAAATAAAAACGCAAAAATAATAACTGTTGTCAAGCAGGTTTCTCAAACACTCTCTCCTATTGGCAGAAACAGAAAGCCACGCCCCAAACTCACACCATTGGTTGAGCCATTGTTGCCGTGTGGGGCGGGTCAGATTTCTCAAACAAACAGAACACTGTTTTGATTAGGTTCCTAGTCTTTACTCTTTTTTTTTTTATGAGGAGTCAGACAACAAAATGGCTTCCTCATGTCTGCATATAAAAACTACAATAGGAGAGAGTATTTTATAGTCACCATAATCTGCTTCTTAAGTCACAGAAATACTGTTTCTGGGTCCAAGCCTCTTGTTTCAGATGTTAATGAGCACTATTTATTCATATCACACGTTTGAGCTCAGCTTTTTTAACTCACAGTGTACACTACAGTCTCTAGGCTCACGATTAATAACGATTAATAAAAGATGAATCACTGTCTGGCCAACTGAGATTTCGCTATAAAGATAAAGGTTAGGATAATGATTTTTTTAGTACTACTACAGTACACCGTGAGTGTATGTTACTACCGTTTGTAGTTTGCTTTTGGCATCTCATAAAGCGTTTGGACTCAGACAGATATCAAAATTGACAATTATTATTTTTTATTTCTTGCAACCTGTCACTCACGTGAGATCGCAATTAGTGACAACTATGCAGTCAATTCTAGTTCCGTCCTACATTTTTTTGTTTCCTAAAAGTTTCACTATATATATGTCACAACAGGAAATAAATGCCAATTGCAACTTTTGTTTCATGCTTACCTACCTAGTAACAATGAAAAAATTACACACTTCCTCTTTGAAAAAGATCTTAACATTACTGGAATGATAAGAAATTATATACTGCTCATGTCTTGAGCTTAAAGGGATAGTTCACCCAAAAATGAAAATTACCCCATGATTTACTCACCCTCAAGCCATCCTAGGTGTATATGACTTTCTTCTTTCAGATGAATGCAATCAGAGTTATATTAAAAAAAAAATGCCCAGGCTCTTCCAAGATTTATAGCAAATGGGTGTTGAGGTACTGAAGCAATACCTGCCTCCTGAAGTAAATCGATGCGTTTGTGTAAGAAAAATACCCATATTTAAAACTTTAAAACCGTAATCTAATCTTCCGCTAACTGTCGTACACACAGGAAGTAGCGTTACATTGGATGATGTGGGACGTAGGCATAGCGTAAGCTCTGATGAGAAGTGACAAAAGGAGAAGCAAAGTGGAGAGAGAAAAACAAAACATCGGTCACAAATTAGAAGGAGGGTGACTTCAGATTGTTGGGACACTTTTTCCAAGTGATTTCAATGACAAAAAGTGTCCCACTCAACCTGAAGCCACCCTACAAAATTATTTGTAAAGAAAAATGTTGGAGGATTTCGATAAAAGCCAAACTGATTTTGCTTTGCTGTAAAAAAAATATAAATATAGTTATCGCGAGACTAGCATATTCTCACCAGAGCTTATGTTATGTCTACATCCTACGTCATCCACTGGAACAAGACTCTCTCGTGAACATGTTTGACAGTTAGCGGAAGCCAGAGATTGTGGTTTATTTTTCTTGCACAAACACATCGCCTCACTTCGGAAGGTCTTTACTGACCCCAGGAGATGTGTGGAGCACTTTTTATGATGGATGGATGTACTTTATTTTGCTTCAAATTGTATTCAGCTGAAAGTCGTATAAACCAAGGATGGCTAGAGGGTGAATAAGTTATGGAGTAATTTTCATTTTTAGGTGAACTGTCCCTTTAATTTAATTGGTTCAAGGAAACTACCTTATGAAGTCTAAAGACAAAATACACATCATCAATATGCTATGGAATTCAAACATACCTTCGTATTCGTGATTCATAGTTGACCTTCTGTTTCTTTAACTCGTCTTTCAGCTCTGTTACCAGGCCATTAAGTGCTGTCGTGCTAATTTCAGTATCTTCTGTAACGTTCACTGCATGTTCTCCATTTCCATTCTCGCTGCAGCCTGCACTGCTTACACACATTTCCAGTGCTTCGCTGCTCTCAGTGACCTCCGAGTTCCTGTCTTCACTTTGCCCTCGGACAGACCCTCCAACTGACCAATCGCCCTTTACAGAGTTCAGTCCAGAGGGGTCACTGCCCACAGAGTCGGCCACTAAGATCTCACAGGAGGACGTGGACCAGGGCGTGCTCGCGACGCTGGGTACGCTGAGACTTGATGAGGTCACGTTGTCATAAGTGGATAGACGATGTGACAGGGCTGAATCCTTGCCCATGCGCTCTCCTGAAGATGTACGCCGATGGCTGCGCAGAGAAGAAAGCCCGTTCATCAGCCAGTTGCCTGTAATGGGCAAGGTGGACACGTCCACAGACGAGCCCCCAATTTTTGCGGGCTGAGCGCGTACCCCTCCGCTCTTGAAGGAGTATTTCCAGGAGGGGAGGGATTTTGCTTGTTTGCTAGGGCTGACGGTCACCCCAGCTTTTCCCTGAGGTGTCATTTTGGCAGTGGTAGGGGCACCTGTATTGATATCTAAAGATGTGGCACTGCCACACACACTCTCTGCCACTTTGGACGACTGGCTTGGCGATGAGCAGTTCAGCATCTCCTCATCGGAGATCCACTCCGCCATGCCACGGTGACCCTGAAGACAACTTCCAGTCTGCTCGGAAGACACATCTCCCTCAGTCCCAACATACAGACGCTCATGTTCACTGATCAACAACGTCATCAGGTGCTGAACCTGGGAGGTTCCTAACAAAAATTAAATTAACTCAGATATGAGTTTCTACACGGTAAAAAAAAAAATATATATAATCAAATGGACTTTACCAGTCATTTCAATGTAAATGATACTAAACTGACTTAATTACCTTCCATCATTGAAACAGGATCCTCTACTTTAGGCCGAAGGATATTTGGTCCAAAAACTGTTGCAAGGTTCTGAACGCTCATCTTATTCTCATTCGAGTGTGATTGCACCTCATCTAAGAATCTACATAAAAAACATACAGTGAAAACAACAGACATTTATTCATCCTTTATTTAAATTGTTTCAACAACATTGCCATGCTCAAGAAAACTGATAGGATGTTATATATTCACTTACTTGCAAATGTACTTTAACAAATTATAATTAGCCTGAGGAAGAGTGTTCACCTGCTTCACAAGCTCACTGAGTCCCTTTAGAAGACACATGGGAACAAGATACATTACAAATCAAGGAAACAAGTTTTTGGTGGGGAAAAATCCAGTGAGCTTTTCAAATATGCCCTTGTAGTGTACTAGAAATCTTAAAAGTATATTTAAAAAAAAAACTTGCAGATATTGAATAAAAATTCAATAAATCAGACATAGAGTACATTTTCATGTTTCTAAACACTTTGTAAAAAAGTAAAAGATTATATTTAAAGTGGTATTTAAAAATGTAAATACAGCAAAAGCAGTAATATTGTGAAATTTGCAGTTCAAGAAACATTTATTATTACTATTATCAATATTTAAAACAGCATTTTTTAAAGAAATTAGCAAGGATGCTTTAAACTGATCAAAAGTAATGATAAAGATTTCTATTTCAGATAAATGCTGTTCTTCTGAACTTTCTATTTATCAAAGAAACCTGAAAAATTCTATTCAGCTGTTGTCAACATACTAATAATAATAATAATAATAATAAATGTTTTTAAATAAATTACTTTTTAAAATATATTCAAATAGAAAACAATTATTTTAAATAGTAAAAATATTTCAAAATTGTACTGTTTTTGCTCTACTTTGGATCAAATACATGCAGGCTTGGTGAGCAGAAGAGACATATTAAAAAAAAATCAAAAACTTTGACTGGTAGTGTACATAACTTCCACTTAAGTTCCACTTAAGTTGGTCAAAAAGCACTTTTAATTTCACCTAATTGTGTTTAATATAAAATTTATATGTAATACAATAATATAATGTTAGATTTTAAATAACATGCAATTAAGTGTCTGAAAAGATGCTATTCAGTACACACTTAAGAATTTTATAAGTGAAGTATATTATATCAGTTGTAAATACTCTTTTAACATATGCTAAAGCATGTGCTGATTATTTGAAATACTGAAGTAAAGCAGACTTACCACTTCTTCATCTTTTAGCAGAAGCTGTGCACAGGTTAGAAAGTCCTCATATTTGTTAAAGGGGATCACAGGCTCTGGCAACTCCCTGAGATAAAGCTTCAGGAGGGACGCCACTGTGTGAACGTCAGTGTTACTGCAAGAGGTCACACACAGGTTAGGGGAACACACAAATACATCAGTTTATCATTAAGTGATTAAATGTAAACGTAAAAAGATGGTTGAACTAGTCTTACCTGTCAAACAGAGGTTTATCCCCACAGTCAAAAGCATCCTGCAGTTCTTTGACCAGGTTGGCCTGTCCTGGCATCCTGAAGAGACCCTCCTCTTTCAGACCCTGTTCCCTTATAAAATCCACACACTGCTCCACCAGCAAAGGGGCTAGTCGGGGTCCAAACTTTCTCTCATACTGTACAGTGTCTTCCAAGCGCTGGCCAAAGATGCCTACAATGATACAAGCACCAGAGAAACATGTACAAACCTGCGAAGACACTATCAAACTTTTAGAAATCAAAATATGTTTAACAAAACTCAGTTAAATCTCCAAAACTGACTGTGTCAAAACTATACCGTTTTTTTAATCCTACCTTGCAATACATTGGTTCTGCCTCGTATACTACAATCTTCAGCAAGCACACACAAGTCACGATGAGCGAACAGACAACACTGAGCATTAACTTCAGGCATGAGGCACATGACAGATCGCTGCTGGTACGGGCAGCAGTCTACTTCAGGCACAAGTGAACAGTGATGCATGAGAATGTGAGTGAGTGTGTGCACACCTGTTTTGCCCTCTTTCATTGTAATGGTAATCCAGCCTCACAGAGTGCGGAGAGAATGTGGGATGAGCACAAGTGATTATACATAAAGGCGTCATATTGCTTAACCCATTAATGCCCAGATTGCGGCAATGTCTTGATTAGAATTATTTACACAGTGAGTTAAATACTCAGACTATTTAGAATTACCCTGCTGAAATAAAACAATAGAATCTTCACAGAAAATTCTGATGGTTTCCACTACAAATACCATTACAAACAGTACAAACCACCAACTTTTAACCATTAAAACCATTAAAAAATGGGTTTCTGTAGAGTGTTTTGGGACACGTTCCATTAGGATTTATTGGTTTTAACAAGCCACCAATAGAAGGTGACCAGTTACTAATAGGTCCAACAGTTTTCATTAAAACCAATACAACTTTTGTGATGGTGTCTATTGTTTTTAGACAGCTAATGATCGCAACGTTTCACAAGTGCATACAGTCCAGCAGCACTAGGACCACTGGTTGTCTGCCTTTTTGTACATTGCAGACCAATTATATTTTAGTATTATGTATTGTTATAGCATTTATTAATATTTTGAATTAGCTTTCAAATTATTTATATTGAGTTTTATTTTAATTTTAGCTTACGTTTTAGCAGTTTCATTATGTGCTTTTGTGCTAAATAATGATTGCAATGTTTCACAAGTGCATACAGTCCAGCAGCGTTAGGACCACTGATTGTCTGCCTTTTTGTACGTTACCGACCAATGATATTTTCGTATTATGTATTGTTATAGCATTTATTAATGTTTTTAATTAGCTTTCATATTATTTACATTGAGTTTTCATTTTAATATTAGCCTAATTTTTAACAGTTTTATGTGCTTTTGTGCTAAATTATGTGCTAAACATTTACGTTTTTAATCTAACTTATTTTTATTTCATATCAGATTTATTTCAATTAACATTTTTAATAGGTTTAATTTTTGTATTAGTTAACATCGGGTGACGGCAAGTGATCTTTATGAGTGGGTCATATAATCAGTCAACCTTTTCGTTTAAAACACTAATTTATTCAAGAACAAATCAAGTTTATGTGTGAGTCACTGAATGATTCACTCAACCGATTCGTTCAAAACACTGATTCATTCAGAAAGGAAACCCCGCCTATGCAGAGAATCGCAACGGCCATTTTACTACATGGCTTTGTTTGGAAATATATTCTTTGACAAGCAAAACAGACAAAGTAACTGGTAATATTGTGTCTAAAATGTAAGTTACTTAACATTAACTTATTTTTGTTGAACTGCCACATTTTTCCCATCGGTCTAAATATCAAACTTAATGTAAATACATCTGTTGTAGACTTATAGCACCCAGACTGAGATATATTTACAAGTGCATCGAGCTTGGCTACCCACTTTACCTGGAGGCTTGAGAGGTGAGATTTGAAGATTAATGGCGAAATTGATAAGTCCTGTTGCTGTTGTGTCTATATAGGCTAAGCTATGCTGAGAACTGCATTCTTTCTGGGACACATAACGATGGCTTTCTGTGGTGAATATTTAATATCATTAAAATTAAAACATTAAAATGTTTGCCTTTATTCAGACACTCAAAAATAATCTATCTTATTAAATACGTGTAACACAATGCCTAAAGATTCAGACAGTCATTCAGACTCCGCACTGTTGTTATTTTAGTGTGCCTGTATATCAGCCATGCAGCATGAGAAAAGCTGTGTGCCAGATATAGATATATATATATCACTCACTCTACCCAAACAAGGTAAGAATAGAAAACCAGACATATGTTTCCTAGTTTAGCTTTGGCTATGTTGCCTCATAAGATAGAATGCTTAGGTTTTATTTGTGTGTGAGGTCCAGGTAAATAAGCTACCTCCTCCAAAGGGAGCCCAGATGACACGTCTAATGGCTTTGACCCAGTCCTCCATGTCATTCTGGGAGTTTGCCATGAGCAGGAAAGCCTCATGGCTCAGAGCCGATCTGTCTTTCTCTCCTGTACAGCCTATGGAGACAGAGAGGGGAAAAACAACAACAAATAAATCATTTGATTGGCACTGATAGCATCCAGTCCCCTGACACTTGAAATGACAGATAAATACCAAAGCATGAATAATTCTACTAATTTATGTCATTGTAAATGCTTCTACTATATTTATTAGAACACTAAAACACATTTCATAATTATTTATTGGGAATCATTAAAAGCACATAATGCTAATGCTGTGGCATAATATAATTCATGATTAATTGTCTTTGTGACTGAACAGCTGTGCATCATGGTTTTCATAAAAATATTAAGATGCACAACTGTTTTCAGCATCATTCGAAAGTCGGCATATTAGAATGATTTCTGAAGGACGATGTGACTGAAGCCTGGATTAATGGCTGCTGAATATTCAGCTTTGCCATCACATGTTTACCTCAGTAATCATATTATCTGCACATATGAGTCTCTTTACAATATTATATAGTTCATTTACCACTAGGTGGCACTAAAGCCATGTTTAGACCGCACATGGACAAAACAGTGATTTCTTTTTATGACATCATCCTACATACCAGACATTAACCATAGCAGCACAGGAGAAAAGTGATATTTCGTTCTTAAAGGAAGGACATCAGATAAACTAAAATGTGCCATGACAATTGGAGAAGCCATCTTTTCACAATTTTGAGCTGATTTTTTAATCATTCTGTTATTCAAATGAACCAGGGTTGAAGAGTTCATATTCATCAGTTGATTTGCTGTTGGATGGTTTTCAAAAGCACAGCATGCCTTTTTAAATCACTAGCATTATGGAACTGTGACTTCTTTTCATTTCCTTCCACAAACAGCCCTCCCTCTTTACTCCCGAAAATATCCTCAGCATAAATTCTGTTCAACCTAGTTTTTGTGGATGGATGGTTCCATTATCTGTCTGAGCCAGGCTGCGGAATAAACTGAGTATTGTCAGGTAGCTAGTGGCTGTGTCAGACGACACACATACTGTAGGACTCCCTGAGGAACGACTGACTGTCTCTGTCTGCATGTCTGGAAGACAGTGGGAGTGGGTGATGCATTGACTTTGTGTTTGTGCCCTTGGCAGATACAGTTCCACTGCCTGTTTCTTACATGTAATGGCAATAATCAAAGACCTGACTTTGTAGAAGTGAGTGTGACCTCTTTAGAAGACACAAGCTGTTGATTCTATTGGGACTGACCTTTATTTCTGTTTAGAAATGGGTTTTTCCACATTTCCTAACTGAAATATTACAGACAGAGACGGGCGTAACCCTCATTTTGTGTTCTGTTCATTTTGAGAGGATTTTCTTTTCCCGAAGATTCTAGTTAATGTTATCACATTGGACTAATATAGGGCATAACAACGTCAACATTTAGTTTTTGATAATTTTTGTACTTTTTGAGATTTTTTTGTTCAACCTTCTTACACTTGTGGTGTTGGTGGTCAAAAATGATAGTTTACAGTTGCTTATAAATTTCAAGTTATACTGTATTACCAAATATTGGATTAATGTTTTTTTATCAACACATTTTCTTTCAAATAGCACAGGTTTTGTGTTTCTTTTTGCAACGGACTGGCGGTAGGCTTCAATGAATTGGCAAAATTATCCACAAATAATATTATTTTTGACTCAATGAGGCCTACGACCAGTCAATAAATAGCATGTAAATTATAAAACTTTAATCCTTTTTTTCATTATGAAATTGCTGTTTGAATGAATGAATTAGAGGGAATCATGATCATTTGTATGGAAGACTGTTTCTGCCACTGAATAAAAAATAAAAAAAGGTTATTGTGACTTTTTTTTCCTCAGAATTGTGGGACACAAACTCGCTATTCTGACTTTTTTCTCAGAATAATATGAGATATAAATTCACAACTGCGAGTTATGAAATCAGAATTGTGTGGTATAACATATAAAGTCACAATTCTGACTTTTTCTTCGCAATTCTGACTTTTTTCTCAGAATTGATATAAACTTGCAATTTGCAAAAAGACTGATGTTCTTAGAATATCTCACAATTCTGACTTAACTCGCAATTGCATGTTAAAGTCAGAATTACAAAATGCAAACTCGCAATTGCGAGTTAAGTCAGAATTGTGAGATTTAGACTCACAATCTGAGAAAAAAGTCAGAATTGGGAGTTAATATCGCAGTTGCGAGTTAAAAAGTCAGAATATAACAAATTCTGACTTCATAACTCACAACTGCGAGTTTGTATCTCAGAATTCCGACTTTATAACCCCCAGTTGCGAGTTTGTATCTCACAGTTCTGACTTCATAACTCACAACTGTGAGTTTATATCTCGGAATTCTGACTTCATGACTCACAACTGTGAGTTTATATCTCGGAATTCCGACTTCATAAATCACAACTGTGAGTTTGTATCTCGGAATTCCGACTTCATAAATCACAACTGTGAGTTTGTATCTCGGAATTCTGACTTCATAAATCACAATTGTGAGTTTATATCTCACAATTCTGACTTCATAACTCACAAATGTGAGTTTATATCTCGGAATTCTGACTTCATAACTCACAACTGTGAGTTTATATTTAGGAATTCTGACTTCATAACTCAACTGTGAGTTTATATTTAGGAATTCTGACTTCATAACTCACAACTGTGAGTTTATATCTAGGAATTCTGACTGTATAACCCACAATTGCGAATTTATATCTTACAATTCTGACTTCATAACTCAAAACTGTGAGTTTATATCTCGGAATTCTGACTTCATAACTCACAACTGTGAGTTTGTATCTTGGAATTCTGACTTTATAACCCACAATTGCAAGTTTATATCTCACAATTCTGACTTCATAACTCACAACTGTGAGTTTATATCTCGGAATTGCAACTTTATAACTCACAACTGCGAGGTATATCTCAGAAGTCTGACTTTATAACCCTCAATTGCGAGTTTATATCTCACAATTCTGACTTCATAACTCACAACTGTGAGTTTATATCTAGGAATTCTGACTTTATAACCCACAATTATGAGTTTATATCTCGGAATTCTGACTTTATAACCCACAGCTGCGAGTTTATATCTCACAATTCTGACTTCATAACTCACAACTGTAAGTTTATATCTCGGAATTCTGACTTTATAACCCACAATTGCGAATTTATATCTTACAATTCTGACTTCATAACCCACAATTGTGAATTTATAGTTTGGAATTCTGACTTTATAACTCATAATTGCAAGATTACATCTTGGAATTCTGACTTTATAACTCACAGTTGTCACAATTGAATTTGAATATGTGTGCACAAGTAGCCTGAATAATTGTTCTGGTGTTGCAGGTACATCAGCCCTCAGATTTGATTCGTCTTGGACGCTTAAGGCACCAGTAGACACATTTTCATTCTTGTACTCCTGCAAGGCCAAATTCAAGGTCAGGAATAATCACTCCACATTCACAACATACTCTAATATCTGGAAATTTTGAATTCCCAGGATTGTAGATGTCCTTGCCGCCCCTTATCTGTTACACAAAGCTGGGCTAAACTGCTCACATCAACATTCTCTTAGCGTGCATATCCCAAACAATGATTTTACTATGACATTCAGCATATTTCCACGGGAAGGTCATGGATATGGACTATTTATAAAATGAAACCGAACAGTGATGTGCATGTTTAGCATTCCGCTGGTGGTAAGAACCAAACAATGTCATGCCTTGCAGCCCACACTTTAATACATGATGCATTGTTCAAGATAAAACACGTACTTAAGAATTTCATCTCTTTTTAGAGTTCTTGCATTGGAGCGAGCCACGCTTTTTTCACTAATGTCCCATTAGTTAAATACTTATTTCTGCTTATAATATGTGTCAGTAGAGCACTAAAATGCATTGCTATGTTAAATCTTTGTAACTAAGATTTCACACCTTGAATGAAATCATACTGTAAGAGCTCAGTCAGCAGCTTTTAGGTGGCTGCCGTATATCTTCCTCTCTCATGTATCAGAGAAAAATGGGAGGTAGCACGAAGCCAAAGGCACAGTGTGCGGTTTGGCCAGCAGTAGACTGGGAGGATATCCAGCACGACAAGCCTGAGGCCTTCAAATGAAGATCTTTATTTTAAATCCAGCACTTTGCAGACACACTTGCCTTCAGAGGTGAAAGTCTGCGTCTTAACTTAACGAGAAATCTGACAGCAGGATAAAGTTCAGCAAAACTTTATATCAACAAACATCATTCAAACAATTTTTTTTCTGTTTACTTAACAGGTAGTTAATGTTCATTCAAATAATTATGAAACTTTGATGAATATAGGTTATAGGTCATATACAGTAAAAAAACCAAACACTGCAAAGAACCACTTAGTCAAGACCTACCAACCAGAAGACCCTTGCAACCAGATATAAATGCACTAGTAACTGCCTAGAAACCATTCAAAAGCACCTAACTAGCTTACATCTCTTTAAGTCTGCATATTTTTTAATATCTCATATTCTCAAACTACACAAGACCTTCAAACTCTTCTAAACTTCCAAACATTCTTGCCTGACATTCTTTGCTGAAACACACTGAAACTAGAACATTGCTATCAACATATGCTATCAAGTTTAGAGTGGTCAAGTCTACTTTGTCAGAACAATCTAGCTAACCGCTAAATGCTAACACAATGTGTGTCAATTGTTTTTAATTTCCTTATGTAGGGCAATTTGGTGATTATTCTAAAACTAAATCTTGTCAACAAAACCAACATCCTCCAAACATCTGCCATTTGGAAACTTTTATCAGTCCTGTTGGTTTAGTTCTCTCTGCGGGGCTGCTGTCTCTGGTTATGATTATTGCAGATGAGAGCTGCTCCGTGGTGAGTCTCAGTTCTTCTGATGGGGCCCCATGACTCCCACCGTCATAAAATCAGCTGACCCCCAATGGCTTCCTTATATTTTGACAACCATTAGCTCTTCCTGTGTGGCACAGCCCAGAGAGTTGGCACTGTATCACAGAAGAAGATTACGTCATGTAAAAAGTGCTTTAATATATCAAATAATTTGCCAAAATGCAAAAGGAAACACATAAAGATGTATATATACTGCTAGCTTTGTGAAATTCACTTTAGCAAGGCATATTTAGAGCAGAAATTGAGAACCTTTGTCTCATCAATTAAATGTTTTTATGATGTGGTTTTATCGGTTTAATGGTTTCAGAATGTGATTGATCGCTTTAGGCAGGTTTTCACAACTGAAAAGGTTTTACTTTGTAGAGAAATGCAAGGATTATTTTGAACTTTGTGACCGTTTTTATACTGGATAACATTTAGCATTATCATCATTGTTAAAATGGCCATTAAACTGAAGCAATGTGAGAAATACAGAATCTAGGGCTGCAAAACGTTTAGTTACGATTAATCGATTTAAAATAAGTTTATGTTTACATATATGTGTGTGTACTGTGTATATTTATTATGTAAATATGTAAATACACACATACATGCATATATTAAGGAAAAGTTATATGTAAAATATTTATATTTATATATGTGTTTACATAGAAATACATACAATACATTCAAATATTTTTAAAATATATACATATGTGTGTATTTATATATACATAATAAATATACACAGTACACACACATGTAGAATGGAAACGTATAATTTTATTTTGAATCGATTAATCGTGACTAATCGTTTTACAGCCCTAATAGAATTGGTTATTTTATAACTGCATGTAGTTTGATGTTGGTTTGATTGAAGACAGAGTGGTTGAAGTACAGAGCAAGTACATAAACTGTACACTACTGCTAAAAAAAAGTTTGGGATCAGTAAGAATTTAATATTTGTATTCAATAGGATCGATTAAGTTAATCAAAGGTTGCAGTAAAGACATTTATAATGTAATTCTACAGCATTTGTTGGATTTCTATGGCAAATACATGACATTCTTTTAAATTATTTGTCAAAGAATCCTAAAAAAAAGCAGCACAACCGTGTTTCAAAAGAACAGCATGGAAATTCAACTTTGCCGTCACAGGAAATAAGTTATTTTAATATATATTCAATTTTTTTTATTTTTAATTGTAATAATATTTCACAATATTGACTGTATTTTTGCATTAAAGAGACTTTCAAAAATGTGACCCTGGATTATAAAACCAGTCATAAATAGCACTGGTATATTTATAGCAATAGATACATTGTATGGGTCAAAATGATCGATTTTTCTTTTATGCCAAAAATCATTGCGATATTAAGTAAAGATCATGTTCCATGAAGATATTTTGTAAATTTTCTACTGTAACTATATCAAAACCTAATTTTTGATTAGTAATATGCATTGCTAAGAACTTCATTTGGACAACTTTAAAGGCGATTTTCTCAATATTTAGATTTTTGCACCCTCAGATTTTCAAATAGTTGTAGTTCGGCCAAGTATTGTTCTGTCCTAACAAACCATACATCAAAAAAGCTTATTCAGCTCAATTTAAAAATTTGACCCTTATGACTGGTTTTGTGGTCCAGGGTCATATATATATTTCAAATTTTTTCCACACAGATTAAATAATTTTAATTTAGCAAAGAAATTAAATGTGTTATATGGTAATTACAAAATATTTTAACAGCTCTAGTGTTTCTTTGTAAAGTCTTTGTAAAGTTTGTAAAGTTCTTTGTCATGTTTTTGGTTTAACAAAGCAAGTCTGTACCCCTTGGAAACTTCTCAAGTACACCATAAGGAAGAGTGGATGGATGTCCTAGTTGGGAACTGCTGTATGAGATCATGACATCTGTAAATACTCATCAGTAGAACAGAATATCACAAAGAAACAGCCGTATTGTTCAGGAGCTGCTTACAAAATGTGAATCAAAATGAGCAAGGAAAGAGTTAAAGTGTCAGTTTCAGATCAGAGCGCAGACGAACACCTTTCAGCATAGTTCAGGCAAAATTACAGGCCCTCACATTCATGCAAGACTACCTCACCAGCAGCAGCTCCACTCCTCACAGCCTGTTCCAAAAATACACGGCTCACAAAGCCACAGCTTCCTGGATCTTTTTCATGCATTTGACACTCCAGATGTTACAGTCCTTACAACCCTCAGCTGGATCCAACATAGATGATTTACAGGCTAAAAAACAAAACTCCCATCACCCATAAATTCCTATCCTGCTATAAACGCCGCACTGTACTTTCACCACAGTAAATCTCACCTATCGATCCACGCAAGTTGCCGTCTTTATGAGGAAAGCGTATCCTTACCCTTAGCGTGAACGGATCGGTGCTCCTGGAGCTTGCGGCAGCCGAGCCCCATGTTGGCACGCGGGCGCCAAAGAGGGCAGCGCTACAGCTGTGCCATGTTAGTTACATCTCTGGCCCTCCTGGAAGGTGAATACGCAACATAGGTGTGTGCCAGGGGCGTGCGATTGAGAGAGAGAAAACATAGAGGAAAAAAAGAATGCATGGGACGGAGAAAGAGAGAATAGGGAAAAAAAAAAAGAGTAAAAGAGAGAGCGCAAAGAACCCCACAGTACCATCACCGCCAGAAACCCGAAAAACAAGTCCTCCGTCTGCTTCATTCATTCATTCAAAAAAAAGAGTTGTTGTGTTCTCTTTTTTTCAACCTTTTTCTTCCCCGCCCCCCTGGTCTGTCAGACTCGCCCTCGCTCACCCTCATGAGCAGAGCCACCACAGTGCTCATCTTTGCCAAACACTGCAAACATCCCCCCCCAAACACAAACAGACCCAGCTAATCAATCTACGTGTGTGTGTGTGTGTGTTTGTGTGTGGTTGGGGGGTTGATGTGCCTTCTCAGGGTTGAAGACTTCTGCAAGCCTGATGCACAAATCTCTGCATGTTGCCTGGATCTTTTCCCCTATTAAATCTAACAGCTTATTAATTAAAACTTCCCCTCTTTGAAGATATTTCGGAGACCACAAGGGGCTTTGTGTGTTGCACAGATGCTTTTATTGCACATTGCCAGAAGGCTTTAGATCAGAGCTTTTAATGTACCAAACTGCAGTCTTCACAGACAGAGCGTGATGCTTCTGTCAGCTGTAAGGACATGCTCGGATCAGACCTCCCTTCTCCAGTCTGCAGTCGTGCTTTTGTGTCGAGAGCAAGCGTAAATAGAGCCATTGTTTGAGCGACTGATATAAAAAGAGCAGGACTTATGGAAAGCGGGTTTAGTTTGGTGTACTTAACAAAACACCATTATATGGAGAAGCTCACAGTGTCCATCTTGCAAAAGGATTATAGGGGTGACAACAATAATGCCAAGGACAGTATGAAGTACAGAATGTAAAAGAAATACAGTGCTGAATCTCAACAACTAATGCATGCTTCATTCTCAGCAGAAGTTGCTAAGACTTGCCTTTTGTTTGGCCTATTTTTAAGAGCTATTCTTTCTCTGACTCCTAAGCAGTGTGCAAAGCCTCTCAGAGACAGGGGATTTAGCCTTTATTCACTTTTAATCTTAATTTCAATAATCTGGGATGCAAGACCACCAAGACACATCAGAGGTTTTTGTGTCCACTCTTCATGCCAAATAATCAATGTTTTAATTTTTACACAAAAAGTGAAAAAAAAAAAATAGTGTGTGATTTTCAAGCATGACAGTTTGTTTCACTTTAGTGTGAATTTACATAATCCACTGTCAGTATCTTAAAAAATACAGTAAATTAGTAATATTGGTCACTGACTATTAACTATACGTTTAACTATTAACTAAAAGTTAATAAGGTAGTTGTTAAATTTATGTATGAAATATGGTCATGCATAATAAGGCATTAATATGTGCTTTATAAGTACTAATAAACAGCCAAAATGCTAGTAATATGCATGCTAATAAGCAGCTAGTTAATAGTGAGAATTGGTCCCTAAACAGAAGTGTTGCTGTAATTTGACATTTTATGAATTATTTTCTGTGATGCAAAGCTCATTCAGATTTGGTTCTCAAGAAACATGACTTCTTTTTAATAATGTTAAAAACACTGTTAAAAAACAATTATTTTTTTTAATATTTAAAACATTTGAGTACATTTTTTTAGGATTCTTTGATGAATAGAAAGATCCAAAGATCAGCATTTATCATTTATTTATACACTATACGATTCAAAAGCTTGGACTCAGTATAATTTTAAATTTTTTTTTTTTTTGGTAAAGAAATGATAGAAATTAATACTTTTATTTAGATGCTTTGAATTGATCAAAAGTGATGATAAAGACATTTATAATGTTACTTTCAGATGAATGCTGTTCTTTTAAACTTTCTCTTCATCAAAGAAACCTGAAAAAAATTCTACTCTGCTGTTTTTAACATAATAATAATAATGTTTTTGAGCAGCAAATCAGAATATTAGAATGATTTCTGAAGAATCATATGACTGGAGTAATAATACTAAAAAGTCAGCTTTGAATCACAGGAATAAATTACATTTTAAAATACATTCAAATAGAAATCAGTTTTTTTAAATAGTAAAAATATTTCAAAATTGTACTGTTTTTGATCAAATAAATGCAGGCTTGGTGAGCAGAAGAGACCTCTTCAAAAAAAAAAAAAAAAACTAAAAATCTTTTTAAAACTAAAAAACTTTTGACTGGTAGTGTATATAATAAACAGAAAGTTTAAATGAAAAGCGTTTGTTTATTTAAAATGGAAATAATTCGTATCATTACACGTTTAACTTTCACTTTTAATCGATTTAATTCATCCTTGCTAAATACAAGTATTAACTTCTTTTTAAAACTTTTGAATGGTGGTAACATTAATGATTTATCCAGTTTCTTTTTACCTTTCATTCCATCATGTACTTGTTCATGCTTAGATTTTGCTTCAGCATGAAATTAAAGTATTAAGGTTAATTAAAGTATTAAAGTCTCAGGAAAGAATACAGACACCTCAGTTCTGAATGCCAAGTGAAGCCACGTGTTGGTGTAGGTTGAACTTTTATGCTCAGGTTTGACTGCTGTAGCAACAGCTTGTGATATTTACTTATTGTAAATGAAAGAATTCTCTCATCAGTCATTTTACGACAAAAGACGGGGGAGAGTCAGAGCGTTGCTAAGCACCTAAATAAAATACCCCAGTAAAAAGACAACAGCATTTCACTGTAACATCACCAAAGCTATATAAACTGGACCGTAGTGGACGAGCTTCATAATGCAAACAGATTTTTCATATAGCATTTCTGCATAGGATGGAAATAAGAAATTACCATCAAATATAACATCACCTATGTAAACAAAAGTGTCTCTTGTAATGGACAGTTACAGCAGGGCATGAGTAAGGTGACTGGAAGGATCACAGATATACAGAGATAAACGTCCAGCTGTCACGCTTCAAAATACTTAGAGTGTATGACATTTTCTAATGTCTGACAGATAATTTGCTCTCAGTTTCAACACAAACAGCTGTGTCACTAAATGCATTCTGAAGGTCTTATTAAGCATGCGTCACTGCTATGGACCACACAGGCAAATGTGTATCGGTTTCACCCATTTAGACTTTATGTTAAATCAACGACCGCCTGCAACAGCTCATTTTAGCCTTACACTCAATACTAAATTCAAGGTCAACTAAGGTCACGTCCTTTGCTTATGAGATGCTGGGTCAGGCTGTGCAGAATGATGAGATATGTGGAGGTTCCCAGAGTACATGTAAACAATAGACGCTTAAGCGAAATGTGTCCCACAGGAACATATTTCTTCATCTATAGCATGACCCATGTGACACAAAAGAGTGGGATTGTTTGCTTTGAATTAGGAATTCAGGCTAATCGTATATTATTCCTGATATGTGACACTCCAAAAGCAAAAAACTGAAATGTGTGCCAAACTAATTAAATGACAACTAAATAGATAAACCATATAAACGACTCAGCAATAACTTTAAGTTATGGGTAATTATAAAGGTAACATTTGATACATATGACCTCACACAGTGGGTCCAAACAGCAGGATCGACTAGAGGACACCACTGGTGAAATTTGGGCAACGTTGGGTATGTTTCTACAAAATGTCTTTCTTTCTGCAGTCGTGAAGAAATTATGTTTTGTAAGGAAAAAATTCAGGATTGTTCTCCATATAGTGGACTATGGTGCTTGTGAGTTTGAACCTCCAAAATACAGTTTCAGTGCAGCTTCAAAGAGCTGTAAACGATCCCATCCAAGGAAGAAGGGTCTTATCTAGTGAAATGCTCAGTTAATTTCTAAAAAGAAAAGTACAATTTAACTTTCTAACCTCAGACGCTCGTCTTGTCTAGCTCTGCAGCTAGACAAGTCTATATTCCGGTTCATGACAGTTAGGGTACGTCGAAAAACTCCCATCTCATTTTCTCCCCCAACTTCAAAATCGCCCTACATGCTGTTTTGCCTTTTTTTGTTAAAGGAGAACTCCACTTTTAGAACAACAATTTAGAAATGATTTACTCCGTTGTCATCCAAGATGTTCATGTCTTTCTGTCTTCAGTCGTAAAGAAAGTATGGTTTTTAAGGAAAGCATTTCAGGATTTTTCTCCATATAATGGACTTCAATGGTGCCCCCGATTTCGAATTTCCAAAATGTAGTATAAATGCAGCTGAAAGGGCTCTAAACGATCCCAGCCAAGGAAGAAGGGTCTTATCTAGCAGTCATTTTTTTCGAAAAATTTAAATTTGTATACTTTAAGCACAAAAGCTTGTGTAGCACTAGCTCTGGGATGTACGTCCATGACGCTACATACTACAGAATCACCTTAAAAAGGTCACACGCGACTCACCACCTGACTTTTTGATTTTTTCCGACAGTGGAATAGATATGGTCCATTCTTGACATCATTGAGATTCCTGCTCCGTTGGCAATGGTTGGCATTTTCCACACATGCACCGTCATGTCTTGTTTGAACGTGGTCTGGCCGAGGCTTGAAAAACTTCTGTCACCGCAGCAGTCTCCTCTCTCTGACTAAGTTCATCTTCTGTGTTTTCCAGCTCAAAAAGGTAGGGTATGGCGAAAAACTCCATCTCATTTTCTCCTACAACTTCAGAATCGTCCGACATCGTTTTTGTTTGTAAACAGCGTTTGACTTACTTGCACTTCATTAGTCTTTGCACGTTTGCTTTGTAAACACTGGGTCTGTAGTTCCGCCTACATCGCGCGTGACCTTTTGATGTGATTGTGTAGTATGTAGCGTTGTAGACGCGCATCCCAGAGCTAGTGTTAACACGAGCTTTTGTGCTTAAAAAGTATACAAATTTTTATTTTTTGAAAAAAAAAAAAATGACCGATCGTTACGCTAGATAAGACCCTTATTCCTCGGCTGGAATCTTTTAGAGCCTTTTGAAGCTGCATTTAAACTGCATTTTGGAAATTCTAAATCGGGGGCACCATTGAAGTCCATTATATGGAGAAAAATACTGAAATGCTTTCCTTAAAAAACATAATTTCTTTACGACTGAAGACAGAAAAACATGAATCTTGAATGACAAGGGGGTGAGTAAATTATTTGTAAATTGTTGTTCTGGAAGTGGAGTTCTCTTTTAAGGGTGTTTGACCCTCCTTGTGCATTCACTTTGTAAACACTGGGTCGGTACATCTGCAGCAATTTAAGGCAATTTTAAAGTTGGAGGAGAAAATGAGATGGGAGTTTTTCGACATACCCTAACTGTATTAACCTGGAAGGTCACGCAGCTAGACAAGACAAGCATTCAAGGTTAAAAAGTATAGAAATTGTAATTTTTTTTTAGAAAATAACCGATCGTTTTGCTAGATAAGACCCTTCTTCCTTGTTTCTGATCGTTTCGAGCCCTTTGAAGCTGCATTTAAACTGTATTTCAGAAGTTCAAACTAATTGAAGTCCACTATATGGAGAAAAATTCTCAAATGTTTGTCTTAAACATAATTTCTTTACCACTGTAGAAAGAAAGACAGGAACATCTTGGACGACAAGGGAGTGAGTAATTTATCTGTAAATTTTTGTTCTGGAAGTGAACTTCTCCTTTAATGCATCACATAACATGATATTATATGAATAACTTGTGTCAAAAGCTGAAATAACATATGGGAATTTCAGAATATTGTGTAAGTTCCCCTTTTGCCTAATAAAAATAGCACTCAGGCTCCAATGTAATATATTTATGTTGTAGAAATAGTCTACAATAAGTTGCCTAATAAAAATAGCACTCAGGCTCCAATGTAATATATTTATGTTGTAGAAATAGTCTTAAATATTTACTATTTATTTTGTAATTCCCTTTTTTGTCATACATTTTTCAATAGCTTTTTTTTTTTAAAGAAAACAAATCAGATTTTCAGTGTGGCCTCAGACTTTTGAACCTCACTGTAGGTGGTCAGCATTTTGCACATGAATGGATTTTAGTCTTCACAAATGTCCTTCATGTATCCTCAGAGGACACCTTATGCCCTCTAGTGATTAATTCTGGTAATGAGAAAGCTGTATTTCAGCAGTAACAATATGCAAGCTCATGCACAGAGCCTGCGAACACAGTGCTTTATTTGTTTTTTTGCCATTGTATTCCTCCTTGAGTGACAAGTAGGACAAAGAGTATAAGTAAGTATAAAATATAGCATGCACAGATTATGCCCTGATGGCACAAACCATTAAACGCTTTATTAAATCAGACCACAGAGCATTCAGTTAAATGTAATTATCTCCTACCTGGAACTATTTCAAAAAGATGCCGCCCAGGTTCTTCGGGATTGGCTGTCAGCTCGTTGACTTGACTACCATGCAATGGGATACATCCCTGGAGGGAAAAAGAAAGAAAAGATTGCTTTAAACGGTAAAAAACAGATCTGAAGGGCACTTTTTTGAACAATTTGTGTTCATTCCGCACTGTTTTAGAATGATACATTTTATGTTGCTATAAAAGCCTTTACAGAATTAACAATTTCTCTCCACTGGAGATTAGTGTTCCATTAGGCTATTGTAATTTGATAATTGATTTGTGGTGCTAATATAGCCAACATGGGCTCACCTTCAGGGCAGATAAGGGAGTATGGGATTATAGTTGTGTGCATGGCCCAATTTTACGCTGTAATCAGCAATGCTGAGTCATGCATAATTAGACCCAACCACAGTCAAATTATAAATTATGCACCAGGCTCCTTTAACTCATCCTCCATTCTTCGCTGCCCCAGCATTAACACAGCAATGCAAGTTCTCATCGCTCAACTAAAATTCCACTCTGCCATTCAGCTGCTGTTAAATGAAATTTCAGAGGGTATGCATTGATAAGGGTAAATGCTTATAGGGTTACCCACTCAGATGCAAGCTGGGCACATTTCTGCAGCAGAGATTGAATTTAGCTGGGATGGAGATGGGGTGGGGGTGGACAAAGAGAGCAGGAGCATTACGGGGAGTATACAGGCTTCAGAGGAGAATAATACCGGTTGAAGGATGATGAGCCAGAGTCGGCCGTATGCGTTGAGGAAAGTCATGTTGCGTTAGGGGTCATAGGTCAGACGCTCTGTATCCGCTAAATGCTTTGACTTACACTACAGCCAAGTAGGAGGGCATGCTGTTTCCAAATTAGTTTTTTTCAGGCTAACAGCATGCTGATGTC
>JAHKKF010519371.1:1371-12340 GCA_019740295.1 Labeo calbasu | reverse complement strand
GTTCATTGACTTTCCAAACAGCGTTGCCAAGTCGGTGGGAACTGGGCTCCTTTAACGCTGTTGCCGCAGGTCCGTGGGTTGAAGCGACCTCAAAAATGTAATATTTAGCCTCTGGAATGCTAATTTTCCCAACCTGGTTTCCAACTGACAGTCAAACCATGCTACAAAAACAAGCCACTTTTATGAGGATTGTGGGCTTTCCTGAAGTTATTGGAAGTGTTAACAGAACTCATGTTCACATCATTGCTCCAACTGTAAATGACTAGACATACCAATAGAAAAGGATTTCAAGGCATCAATAATAATATGTGATCATTTTGCACAATGCAAAGCATTAAAACATACATTGAAACATTAAATGGTCTTGAATGATTTTATTGTAGTTACATCACATGATTGGTGTTGTGCTGCTGTGACTTCACACCAGTGTTAATTTTGACAAGCATTTTTGATTTAGTCTTTATCTCGAGATGAAAATGCTTAATAGTCTTAGTCACATTTTAGTCATTTGAGTCTTTCATAATTTTTGTCTCGTTTTAGTCGATGGAAAGTCGTTCCATTTTTAGTCATTACTTTTAGCCAACAACCGCAGTAGCTTTTTTGGTAGCTATTTTATAGTCTTCAAACTAAAATAGTCAATAATTCTTCTCTCTTTAGACCAAATCAGTTAAGCTTATGAGAAATTTGAATCAAGGATTAAATTTGAAAAAACTGGGGGGGAAAATGACAATTTTCATTTCTGGGTAGAGATACAAATTAAACTCATTTTTAGGTATTTAATTAGGAATGATGTCCTTTTAAGACGGAAGGCATGCATTCAATACTGACACATTCAGTTTTCACCCACCTGTTTATGTTCACTTAAGCCACAACTGTCTGTATTTATGTGAGATACTCAACACGATAAACATTTGGACTACTGTGTGTGTGTTTGAGAACTGATCGCGTGCTGTATGAAAACTGAAGACGTGGAGTGTGCGCGAGAGAGAGCGCTTCTATCAGCACGATTCCGTCTATCCCGCCTTCACTAAATTTAAGTTAATCGACAACGAATTGTGACTCCTGGTCACCCTATCGCTAACCCTTCGGGTGTTGAGGCCATCGTTTCAGATCACGCAGCGGCCACTGCGGCTGTCATAATGAGACTAGCTATGCAAACGTCCTTTATGATCCGATGACAGGGACGCCAATGACATGACAGCCTATAGGATGTATTGCAAATGTCCTATAGTTCTCAAATAACATTCTAGTCCCGTCTCCTCTTGTTAACGAAGACGCGGCATAAATTTCGTCATAGTTGTTATCATCAGACATTAGTTCTCGTCAACGTCTCGTCTTAGTC
Source organism: Labeo calbasu (assembly GCA_019740295.1). Classification (NCBI taxonomy): domain Eukaryota; kingdom Metazoa; phylum Chordata; class Actinopteri; order Cypriniformes; family Cyprinidae; genus Labeo; species Labeo calbasu. Next base: position 10,998 of record JAHKKF010519371.1, on the reverse strand, counting down.
ACAGAACGAATGTTTGTTAACGAATATTTTCCGTCGTCGTCTTCATTGACGGAATTAACACTGGTTCTTAGTTCACAACACTTGTGTCCCCTCAGTCAACACTTAAGAATTGGTCTTAGACTACTGAAAGTTGCTTTTAGCTTATTTATAAAAGTCCCCTACTCTTAGAAAAGTCCTACTTTCTACTAAGAGTTTTTTAACAGTTAAGTCAAGGTTTAAGACTATTCTTGAGAGCACATTTGAGAAGTTTTATACATACAGGCACAGGTATGGTTTGCTCGTTACACTTGTTAAACAGAATTCAGAAAGTGGTTTTCAGGAATGACACAAAGTCTGTTCACATCTCTGTGGTTAGATCAGTGTGCTTAATAAAGTGTCTTTGACCTTCATTATGTATATTTTGATTATACTGTGTTGTAAATAAAATACGAACAATCTAAAACTTCATTCTTTGAATCTTCTCACATTGTTTCTACCTGACAGTCACAGTCTCATTGATGGGCCATTAGAGGAGGGCATTTTGTAGGAGTGTGTAGGAGGGAACAAGGAGAGGAGGAGGCGTCAGGGTAAACTTTAAACCAAAAAAGACTTTATTAAACGAAACCAAAATGAGATACAATCATATGTGGGGAACCAAGGGAATTGACGATAGACAGCGGGCACCAGACGCATGAAAACACGGGGCAGGAAGGACCAAATATGGGCAAACTAGATCAAACAGCACATGGGACAGATAGGAAACTAAACAAAACACACAGACAGTCCATGATCCTGACAGAATTGAATATTCAGTACATATTCATAATTAGACTTACTGTAATAAGAGATTTAGATCATTTAGATAATTGCGTAGTTGATCAAACACATTTAATAGTTCTCCCTATACATGGGTTTTGTATCTATACAGTTTTCCACTATCAGGGTTCAGTTTTAAACTGTGTATGGTGATACAATAGAAGAATGGTCTTCTCGTTCGTTATGGAGAGATGCTACAAGAAGTAAACAACGTAACATCAGAGTAAGAAAGCGCGTCAACCTAAGTAATCTGAGATCAAACAGCTCAGTAGCTTAATGTATTAGATTTAACTCCTGCAACACATCCAAAGCTGACCTCTTTGTGGGTTTGACATTTCATTTGCTAATGTTAAAAAGCAACGGTGGAAATAGTCAAAGCAGTCTGGAAAAGCTCTCCTTGCTTTAAACAAATTTCCTTTGTTTATCTGGCATAAAGAACATTAGTCACTCAAGCAAAGCAAAAACAGAGAGAGAGAATATCATTTGAAATATTGGGATTATCAATCTTCCTCTGTCTTTGTATCACAGGTCGTCTTCTTGTATTAGTGCTTCCGTGGACACAGCTGCCAGTCTGTGTCTGGAGTCCTCGTACTGAAACACAGATATAAGCAGTTAATTTATTGAATTCATGATTTGAGTATTAAATATTACAACTAATAGTACTGATAACTGATATTACCAAGTGAATATTACACCTAAAACCTTTCAAACCTCTGCAGTTCATCTATAATTCATCCATCTGACTATCCCTAAACCTCTAGTCCCCATAAAAACAAAGTCCCCGAATGGTTACATCAGCTTCAGTGAAACAGCAGATTTCTGTATATGTATATGTTTTTTTTTTTTCTTTTACACGCTAAACTAGAGCTGAGAATAGAGTCATAACAGCCCTAATGTTCCATTTCAAATGTAATTACCTCTTGGTTAACATCGTCCCAATAGTCAGTTGAGCTGACGTCTGATCCACCACCAGCAGTGACTTGTTCTGTTGGTATCTCATCCATTTGAAGTGTCGAAGTGTGTGTTGGACAATCTACTAAAGGGGGACGCATCAAAAGAGAGCTAGCCATTACAACACAAAACCAAAAAAAAAAAAAAAAATGACTGGAATGTGTGGATAATCATGAATCAGTCACTACTCACCAGTAATCTTTTTCTTCTTTAAGATGGAAACCACTACATAAAGAATTACCACAAAAAGCACACCTCCAGTCACTGATCCAAATAAAACTGCAACAACCTCTGGTGGGCAGTTCTGGCATTTTCCATCTATTCAAATGCAAAAAGATAAAAAGTGCTTATTAAAGGGCTGAAGTGGATATTCACAACTTACAACTGAAATATCAGGTGATATTTCTGTGTAACTGCTTTAATTACCCCATTTGATGATGATTGGTTCTTTGTAGGTTCTGTGGGACACAAAACAATCAACTTCATCATCCTTGTTGATCTCCACACTCTTCGTTTGCTGGAAGGTCCCATCTTCGTTTGGTCTGATTTGTGTGGAATCAATCTCATCTTCGGGGACAGGTGTGCGATTTTTCCTAATGGTCATTATCACATCTTTAGAGTAGAAGCCGGTGGCCATACAGGTGAGTTTCAGCTTGGTTTTGTCACTGATATGCATGTTTGCAAACACATATACATCTGGAGGAGCTGAAAACACAGGAATCAGTTCATCAGCCTGTTCTATCTCAATGAAACCAGTAAATGTATCAACAAACACATTAACTCACAGGCGTTTCTGAGCTCCTCATCTGCATATTCTCTTACAATGATGACCAAGGCCACACACACCCTTATCAGGTTGGCTGTGATGTTCCGGTTTACATTCGGCATATCGTTCCATTTTCTCTTGGTTGGTACAGCTGCGTTAACTAAGGCGATCCATTGAGACGCCTTAATATCAAAATACAAGAAGTCCTCTCCATCATAGCCATACTGTCTAATTCCTTGGAAAGAGATAAATTTGTCTCCCTCCTTCTCAACTTCACAACCATTTATCATCTGAAGAACATGAAGATCTGAAATAGACACAAATCGAAATGTTTGTGAGATGTTAATAAATTAAATGATCCTGTGCATATGCAGGCTAAACTGTATGAATGTTTTCTCACCTGATTCATAGCGTCTCATGGGTTCCATCAGAATATTGATATTCCTATTAAACCACTGTTCTGTGCTCTTACTCGACTGGGTGCCTATTTCCCAGTAATCCTGGTCCATTTTCTCATTCATCCACTGTTGTTTGGAAATCATTCTCTGAGTTTCGCTGTTGTAATAGTTAATCTGTCTGCCATCTAGCAGATCCATAGCAGTGAATTCATAGATGCCTGGCAAATTGACAGGCTTGGACAAACCTGTGTAAATGGAATACAGGGAGTGTCTCTCTGCAATGAAGAGCAATAAAGTATGCATGAAATAAGAGTTCACTGATTCACGAAAAGTGTACACTTCTGAATGAGAGAAAAAAAAAAAACATGAGGTGGGTGAAGCGCAGTCTCAAAACATCTGTTACAAAGAGAAACAAATGAATATATGAAGCCAGACCTGTAACTCTCGGACAGACATTTTAGTCTAGTCAAAATCACAAATCTTAATGCATTCCTAATAGGATCAAACTAGATAAACTGAACATTCAACAACTTACACTGAAAAATAGTTCATTTCAGATTGTCTAGTAATGGGATTTATCTGAGGTTGCTGAAACTATCATGTCTATAATGTAGATCAAAGTTTACATGGGTTAAGTTATTCATGGATATTTTAGTTGACAAAACTATATAAACATGTTACTTTCACTTTGGTTCTCTAAAATTCAATGAAAGGTAATTATTTACCTGCTTGAATGGAAACCAAAGTCCCATCAAGAAGAAAAACACGAAGCAGAGCGAAGATCTTTGTCACAGTGCACATGATTGAAACGCCTTGAAGTAGGATATGTATGATTTGCAGATTTGCAGATTTATATATTGTGCAAAATCTGTCAATGACTGAAAACCAATTACGGAAAATAGTAGATGATGTCCCAAATGTGGCTGGTAGCTATCACATTTGGCCTAGTTATGGCATACCTGTGCACATATGGGCCATGCTCTCATCATATATGTTTGCTTTAGAATTGGAGGTAATTTTCATTTGGATGATTACTTGTATTGAGATATATGACCCAGATGACAGCACACATATGTGGCTTGGCTACAGCAGACCATGGAATATGTTAAATTATGGTTAATATTTGGTTTATACTTGGAAAAACACATGTGACCTGTTATAGTCATGTATGTTTATAGGTTTGTGGCAGTCCACATCTCAGTCTACTCAACACTATTGGATGCTATTGGATTTTTATTTGAACTCCTATTGGTGGATACAGATACAACTTAAATACAGATATTTCCATTTTTATTCTTTCCCCATCTCTGCTCTCACAGCCTTTGCCAAACAAAATCTAAATAGCTAAAGTGCCAATTTTGATGTGGTTTCGATCAGAATCTTGGCCAACCCTGGCCCCACACTACATAGCCTAACAGCCAATCACATCGATATTCAGTTGAGCTAGATTTTATTTTTTCCTTTTTTGTTTTTCCTTTTTTTCTTACCACTCACACCCGGAAACATTTTAACATGTATATAGTTTTCGTGCTATCAATATGCAAGCTTTTTACTTTTGATTTTGTGTTTAACACGCAATCTGTGTAAAGGATGTTTGTCATTGAGCACAAGATTGAGCAACAAATCCTCCAGCATGGTTTGTCAGTTATATCGCCTTACCCTCGACTCATGATTAGGCAAATCTGACTCCTGCTCGTGTTGGATGCAGGGTTGCCAAAGGTTGCAGAAATAAAATTTCAATTAAATACTTGTATTGTAATATGATAAAACTGTGCTGGATGTTAGGTTTTGTGAAGGCCACTGGTAGAAAGCCTTTGAGCTGTGTTTACGTGCATAACAGTGACTATAAAATATGTATTTTTTTGTTTAATATGGAAATGACAGATATGAGCTTTTATATTTGGTATATGGTCAGCGTGCATCCACCAGGAATGAGTTTGTCTATACAATACTCCAAATTGTATGCATTATTATAAATGATATTAATTCTAATGTCACAAATAACATATGGTTTATTGGCTTTTATATGAAACTTCTATTGTGTATTGTTGCAACCAGTAAGTGCTGTTTGAAATTGTCTTCTAAAATAAGGCTCCTGTACAGGTTCAGTTATTTTGCTTCATTGGCAAAGAAAAGGATCTTCATTCCCATTAATTATTGAACCTGCACGTAGGAGCCTAATTTTTTATTTATTTATTTTTTAATAGTGTTTTCTATATTTAGATATTGTGTTCTCTAGTGTAGTTGTTTGCCTGTAGTTGTTTTTTTTTTTTGTTTGTTTTTTTTTTGTTTTGTTTTTTGGCAAATCTACTTTTCCACAAAGAAATGCATGTTCAGTGAAGGTCCTCTCTCAACAGTTACACATTCAACAATATGCTGGAATATTCCCAAAAGTTTACAAGTGAAGACGAGCATCAAAGTGCAGGAAGAGCTGAAATCTGCAGAGACTGAATTTATTCAAGAGGACAGAGATAAGATGAGAGATCCAGAATTAAACACACTGAAGAACAAACAGGTTTGTGTTCATTCTTTATTAATGAAGCTGGACATGCTGCGTTGTGTGATTTTTACTAAAATATTTAACTAATAATTTACTTTTTTTCTATAAACATCAATTGCTTTTCGTTTATATGTGCAGGCGTTTTTGTAAATAAATAAATAAAAGAAACAGCGCACCTTGTACACGCATCAAGTAATTTTCCCAGTATTATTTTCCTCCTCTCGACGCTTCACACTCCAGTTCAGCGGGTGGCGCTAAAACACATACGTTTGTTTGCCAAACACCATTAAATCTCAGAGGAAAAAGTTTAGTTTCACCGCGCTCTCTGTTGTTTTATCGTGATGCTCTTTTAAAACAGACTGTTAGAAATGTTGTTTCTGTAAATAAAAAAAATACAGTTTTTGAATCAGGTCAATAAATACCTTTGTTATTCTCATCCTCATAGTCGTGATTAAGTTTTGAAGCAAGCAGGAATATCTGGAGGAGAATCAGCTGAACTGAGATCTGCTGCTGTGAAGATGGTGTTTGTTAAAGAGGAGAGTGAGGAGGACACGAGTGAACCAAAACCCTGGAGAATAAAACAGGAGGAACCAGAACCCTTAAATATAAAACAGGAGGAAACAGAAACCTTGAGGATTAAACACGAGGAACCAGAACCCTTGAGTATAAAACACGAGGAACCAGAAACCTGGAGGATAAAACACGAGGAAAGAGGAGGTTGGTGTTTATACTTCATTCATCTTTAATGACTGTTTATGGTAAGGTAGGCTTACAAAGCATTTAAATTCTGCTCAGAATTCTGTTATTAACAGATCAAACCATGCTAACGCAGAAACCCAGAAACAGTAACACTAACTATAACCATGGTGTTGGGGCAGAAATCGTCCAATGTTATTACATCATTAATTTAAGGGTTTGTACAACATTTTGAGAGAAAATCGCAAAACATTAAATATTTGCAGTTCAAATGCTTAATTTTTCAGCAGTTCATTTTCAGGAGGGCTAATGGTTTAACCTTGAGATTAGCTTTGTGCACAAGCCAGTGAAACTCATCTTTCTGTTTAAAGAAAAGTGGTATAAAAGGATTAAGTACTATTTGTTCATACACACAAAAAAACATTACATTTATCTCTTATTTGACATAATATCAATGTACTGTACTGTAAATTCCAGAAATGTGTTGATTTCTGAAGTGTCCCAAAACACCAACGTTTTTGGGTGTCTTTTCATGAGACACCCTGAGACAACATGCACATGACTTGCACTAACTCAACATTGCCAAATGTGATTGGTATGCAATAAAAATGCCAGGGAATTAACAAATCACTGGATTGGTTAAAATAATGATTAGCATAAAGTATGATTTTCCCTTTTTTAATTTCACTTCAAATTTTAAAGTGGGCTTACAGGGTACACTTACCCTACTTCATGTAGGCTATATAGCCTAGTCTAAAAACAAAATGCAACAATGCATTGTCGTTTTTTACAATGTTTTTGTAAAGTCACAAAACACCAAACTTTTCTTCACTTTGCGTCTGAAATGCATTAATTATAATCACTGAAGTTGTTCCGCATAATACTACAGAAAAAATAATAGTACATTTCGTATTAATTTTCTACTTCAAAATTAGATTTTGCACATTACCAATGTTAATAAAAGTAATAAAAGTAAAATATTTTTGTATGCTTTCCTAATTAAAGCTGAGTGCTTTACTGTTGAATGTGTATTACCAAGAAACAGACATGTAATATTTTTAGTAACTGCACATATTCATGCAAACATGTAGTAATTTTATGATTAAATTAGCTTTATTTTTGATACTCCATACACCAGTGCTACCAAATCTGCATGTGGCGCCACCATCTGTAAAACTTAGTGCAGGGCTCCAGACTAACATCTGAGAGCAGTGTCACTGTTACATCAGGGTCCACTTTAATGTTTCACTATTTGTACTTTTATTTCAGAAATGATTAAAGAAAAAGAGGAGAATGAAGAATCAAGTGAAGTTAAGGAGGAAAATCAGGTCATAACTGGAGAAAAACCTTTGAGTTGCTTTCTGACCAAAACGAAAGATTTAAAGAAAAGAAGAGACAAGAAATCTTTCACCTGCACTCAGTGTGGAAAGATTTTTACATGCAAAACAAGTCTTGAGCACCACGTAAGAATTCATATTGGAGAGAAACCATTCGCTTGTGATCAATGTGGGAAGAGTTTTACACCACCAGCAAACCTTAATGATCACATGAAAATCCACATTGGAGAGAAGCAGCACACATGCAATCAATGTAGCAAAATGTTTTTATGGGATTCAGTTCTGAAGAAACATTTGAAAGTTCATTCAAATGAGAAGCCACATTCATGCCATTTGTGTGGTAACAGTTTTTTACGTATACGAAATTTGAAAGTACGTCAGAAAATACATACTGGTGTGGGAAAGTACATGTGCCATGAGTGTGAAAAGACTTTTACTTCAGCAAACTGTTTAAAACTGCATGAGAGAATCCACACAGGAGAAAAACCTTATATGTGTTTACACTGTGACAAGAGATTCACTCAGTCAGTACATCTGAAAACACACAATAGGATCCACACTGGAGTCAAACCTTATAAGTGTTCACACTGTGACAAGAGATTCAGGCGGTCAACACATGTGAAAACACACGAGAGGATCCACACTGGTGAGAAACCTTACAAGTGTACACAGTGCAACAAGAGATTCAGTGATTCAGGAGACCTAAAAAGACATGAGAGGATCCACACTGGAGAGAAACCTTATATGTGTTCACACTGTGGAAAGAGATTCAGTCAATCAGTACATCTGAAAAGACACAGCAGGGTCCACACTGTGGTGAAACCTTATAAGTGTTCACACTGTGACAAGAGATTCAGTCTTTTAGCACATCTGAAAACACATGAAAGGATCCACACTGGAGAGAAACCATATAAGTGTTCACATTGTGACAAGAGATTTGGTCGGTTAACACATCTGAAAACACACGAGACGATCCACACTGGAGAGAAAACTTACAAGTGTTCACATTGTGACAAGAGATTCAACAGGTCAAGTAACCTGAAACGACATGAGAGGATCCATATTGGAGATAAACCTTATAAGTGTTCACACTGCGACAAGAGATTTAGAAGATCAGGAGAGCTAAAAACACATGAGAGAATCCACAATGGAGTGAAACCTTGTAAGTGTTCACACTGTGACAAGAAGTTCAATAATTCATCACATCTGAAAACACATGAGATGATTCACACTGGAGAAAAACCTTATAAGTGTTCACACTGTGACAAGAGATTCGGTCGGTTAACACATCTGAAAACACACGAGATAATCCACACCGGAGAGAAAATTTACAAGTGTTCACATTGTGACAAGATATTCAATAGGTCAGGAAACCTGAAACGACATGAGAGGATCCATATTGGAGATAAACCTTATAAGTGTTCACACTGCGACAAGAGATTCAGTAGATCAGGAGAGCTAAAAACACATGAGAGAATCCACAATTGAGTGAAACCTTATAAGTGTTCACACTGTGACAAGAAATTTAGTAATTCATCACATCTGAAAAGACATGAGAGGATCCACACTGGAGTGAAACTGTATCACTGCACTGCAAATGAGAAGCGTTTCATCTTATCTTATCCAAGCTGTAGGCTAAAGTCAGTTGTGTCAACACATATTGAAACATTCAAATAAAAACTTATTGTGTGAACATTGCTGATTATTGCCTTTTATTTAGTTAAGTTAATAGTGTTTGTGGTCACAGTTTCAATTGTGGATTCTTTATGTCAGATACCACCAATAGTGATTATTTGAATGTTTTATTGATACAACATGACACAGAATCTTTATAAAAGAAAAGCGTAGTGACATTGTTGTTTGATGGCGCCAGAAGCCCATCAATCAGCTTTTGAACCGGTTCACTATTTGTAAGTCAGTAAGAGGGAGAGATCCATCTCATTAGTTTACTTTCAGTAATTGGGAACTGATGTTTTGGTCTTTGTTTTATATGTCTGAATAAAGCTTTTAAAATGAATTGAACTGAAAGTCTTTATTGTCATTGTATTTTTCTGCATACAATGAAATTAGGAGCATTGCTCCAGACTGGTGTTAGAAAATGAACATGCAGACAATATCACATTGAGCAAACTGTCATAGAAAGTGATGAGAAAGCACATGAAATGACTATTTCAATATTTAAGT
>JAHKKF010519370.1:0-30666 GCA_019740295.1 Labeo calbasu | reverse complement strand
TCCAAAAACATGGCTTTCATTGGCCAGTGAAGTTTGAGCACCTGTTAGACAAGGTTAACGGAGGCCGATCAGAACGAAACTCGGTAGGCCTGTTCGACTCACAAAAGAAATCGACCACTAGGGGGGCGATATCGCATTTTTCAAGGGCATAAATAATTGTACATTGCACAGTTTTTCACACATACATGCAATGTTCATATCACATGATAGAACTCATTCCAGACAACTTTCCCTCTAGAAGCTTTTGTAAGTGTAACAACAACCTGTCCAGGGACTGCGGGTGGAAATTAGCATTTTTGCTATAACCTGGCACATGACATCTTTTCTTATTTTAGACTAACGTTGTTTGTGCATTGTCCCTGATCAAATAAATAAAAAAAAAAAAAAAATAAGAACCATTGGTGTCAATCAAATCGTTGTTTACCCTTTGGGAAGCTATAATAGGCTCACTTAGAAAAGCGGCCTGTCCAAATTTACCCTAAATCCTCTAAAGCCTCAAAACTCAAAACTTCACAAAACATGCTGAGCGCATGCAACAAGTGTTTCTTAACAAGCACGCAAAGTTTTAAGGTGATCAGGCCACAGCTGGCCCTAACAATCATAAACATAAAAAAAATATATATATATTTCTATGCTAAATTACCTGGATTTAGCAAAAATTATTTTTATAAATCATTGATTCAGGTGGTTACAGGCTTGCATTTTCATATGTGCTTAAATGCCTTAAAGCACTTGAATCCCGGTAATTGCTGCTTGCAGGTATATTTAATTTTTAAGTTTGACAAATTCATTTGGACATCTTGGAATTTTGTTTTTCTTTTTTTGCTTTCAAAGATTGCCTCCAGAACAAGGAATCACTCAACTCTGTAAAAACAGAAAATTGCACGCTCTGCTAAACTAAGACTGAATGAGTTGAACACTTCCTGTTCTTCCAAATAAACAGTGGGAGTGAATTGTGTGCAGAGTTCTGAGAACTTACGCTTCAGATATTGGCGAGCGCTAGTATAATGTGGAAGCCATATGACAGCTCCGTTCAAATGTCTTGCACATGTATTCAACATTGGATGTAAGTTAAAGCATTGTGCAAAGGCTCACTGAATGTGCAAACATGTCTACATTTTGTAGACATGCAAATAGAAAATCCAAAGAGTTTCTTATCAAAATTACTTTAATGATAGCAATAAATATGTTCACCCTCACCATTATTAGAAGATTAAAGCTACATAAAATTCATTAGATGGCAAAAATGGGCTATGTCTCCTTGTCTTGAAGACAACAGCCTAATATTAAAAGAATACAGGGTAGTTTATGTTGAATGTAGTCCATATATGCGCTTCAGATCAAATAATCAGGACATACAAGATCAGAAAAAGAGGCATTTTTTGGAATTCTTCTTTTTTCGTTCCCAAAGAGAATCTGAATGCCCATCTGTATCTCCCATATATTTTAAAGCTGATGAATTGCAAACATAATGATTGTTTTCAAACAGGTTCCTCAAACAGTCCCATCTCCCATTGGTCGGTCAAACAGATAGTCCCGCCCCAAACTCACACCACTGGTAAGTATTTTGAAGTTCTTGACCTGTTCATCTTGCTGGAATGTTGGCAAATATATCATTGTTCTGGAGTTCTTATGAAACCACGCTCCAAATGGCAGACATCAAAAACGTTGATATACTATATGATTAAAAGGAGGTTTCTATGTAAAATTTAGCATCTTAGAAAAAAAAAGTGTCATATTTCAGAGCATCTGCAGCAAGCGTTTTATTATAGCACCGAAGTGAACAATCCTTTTCCAGTCTATCAGATTGTACAATCCCCGTAATAAATGGGTCAGAATTTGATCAGTGAACATGAATGGCATGCCATATTTCAAAAGATAAGATAAATATTCCAGCACCATGCATTCAGAAGGATCAGCAGAATCAACGAAGAGTGCAGTGCATTAGCAGAGCTCATCTTATCTCCCGTTGAATGATCTTTGAAGGAACTGTAGTTTGGCTCCACCGCAACCCTTGTGCTGCATTGCACCATTGGTGTCTGAAAGGACGTTGGCCTTTTTGCAGGTCGATCCGGGCTGGATCCATCCGTGGGCCTTTCCCCATTGAACAACAGGGGGCGCCCTTTATGATCCACGCCCATTTTAAACAGCTCGTACTCTTTGTGCGGAAGTCGTATCCCCAATGCATCACATCCGTTCGTCCAGGTTATGTCTTGCTCCACGCCCGTTTCCCACCTTCCCGCCTGCCCACATCTTCCATTTTGCGTTGAATTCAATTCCCGCAACAGTGCTTGGTCATACACGATCACTTTTGCTCGCGTCACCTTGAAGACGAGCTCGGTGGCCCCACGTACTTTAACGGACTGTCCCACTTTAGCATAATGACCTGATGCCAATAGCGTAAAGCTGGGTTGGCGGCACATGGGGTCGGAGTAATGTTGATAGGTGCCCTCCCAAATCCGTTGCTCCTCGTTGAAAGCAAAAAGGCGGGTGAGGAAGAGGACCGATGGACTGGACTCGCAGCGTTGGCTCACCCAGTTTCCATTTAGATCCAGGGGGATGGAAGGGGATGGAGGAAGGATGGGTGGTTGCTGTTCTGAGGCTCGGTATACCACGGCGCACACTGGGCATGGGTGGATGTGGTGCTGAGAGTAAAAACAAAGGATATTGTTAATTTTATAATAATGATATTACTGTTCAAAGGTTTGGTGTCAGTTCTTTTATAGAAATTACTACTTTTATTCAGCATGGACATACAATTGAGGTCAAAAGTTTACATACACTTTGCAGAATCTTTAAAATGTTAATTATTTGACACAAATGAGAGGGATTTTACAAAATGTTAATTTTTATTTAGTACTGACCTGAATAAGATATTTCACATAAAAGACATTTAAATATAGTCCACAAGAGAAAATAGTTAAATTTATAAAAATTACCCCGTTCAAAAGTTTACATACGCTTGATTCTTAATACTGTGTTGTTACCGGAATGATCCACAGCTGTGTTTTTTTTTGTTTAGTGATAGTTGTTCATGAGTTGTGTTTGTCCTTAACAGTTAAACTGCCTGTTGTTTCTTCAGAAAAATCTTTCAGTTCCCACTAATTCTTTGGTTTTTCATCATGTATGTGTGTTTGAACCCTTTTCAACAATGAATGTATGATTTTGAGATCCATCTTTTGACACTGAGGACAACTGGGGGACTCACATGCAACTATTACAGAAAGTTCAAACGCTCAGTGATGCTTCAGAAGGAAAAACAATGCATTAAGAGCTGGGGGGTGAAAACTTTTTGAAGTTGAAGATCAGGGTAAATTTAACTTATTTTGTCTTCTGGAAAACATCTGGTAAGTATCTTCTGTAGATTCTGAAGGGCAGTACTAAATGAAAGAAACATGATATTTAGGCAAAATAAGAAAAATGTACACATCTTCATTCTGTTCAAAGGTTTTCACCCTCTGGCTCTTAATGCATCGTTCTTCCTTCTGGAGAATCAGTGAGTGTTTGAACCTGTAATAGTTGCATATGAGTCCCTCAGTTGTCCTCAGTGTGAAAAGATGGATCTCAAAATCATACATTCATTGTTGGAAATGGCTCAAATATACACAAATCTGAAAAACCAAAGAATTTGTGGAACCTGAAGGATGTTTCTGAAGAACAGTGGGCAGTTTAACTGTTCAGGACAAACAAGGGTCTCATGAAGAACTATCACTCAACACAGTATTAAGAAATATCTTATTCAGGTGAGTACTAAATAAAAAACAACATTAATTTTGTAAGATCCCTCTTATTTTGGTAAAATAATTAACATTTTGCAGATTCTGCAAGGTGTATGTAAACTTTTGACCTCAACTGTATTAAATTGCTCAAAAATGTTACAAACAATAAATAAATAAATAAATAAATGCTGTTCTTTTTAACTTTATAATCATCCGCAAAAAAAAGCATTTTAATAATCTAAAAAACCTTTTTCCACTATAAAGAATCTTTTTTGGAATGTAAAGCTTCCACACTCTTAAAAACTAAAGGTTCTTTATTAGCATCTATAAAAAATAGTGTGAACATCAGCTCCTGCGTCAGCAGCACCACATGCATATGTCTTGGTAGTCTTGTGAACGCACAACAAATACTGACACGGAAGAGAAGAAATAAAAAAAAAAGTTATTTTAAATTTCTTTGCGCACAGAAAGTATTCTTGTAGCTTCATAACAGAGAACCACTGATGTCACATGGACTATTTTATCTAAGTTTTTAATACCTTTCTCGGCCTTGAACATGTCAGTTGCATTGCTGTCTATGCATGGTCAGAAAGCTTTCGGATTTTATAAAAAATATCTTAATTTGTGTTCCAAGATGAACAAAGGTCTTACGGGTTTGGAAGGACATGGAGTGAGTAATTAATGACAGAATTTACATTTTTGGATGAACTATCCCTTTAAACAAAAAAATACTGTAGTCTTAGCTCTCACCATAGCATTCTGCAGAGGCTCCTGGTAACCAGTCGGTCTGTGGTGCACTCTTTCCTCCCAGTCTGTGTGTATATCCCCTAAGAACAGCTCCTGAGCCGGCCTGCTGTGAGGATGGTGATGGGTTTCCACCCGTAGCAACTCCAGTTCCATCATGGTGAACCCAAGAGCGCCCAGGCAGTCTTTCTCTGCTTTGGCATTAAAGAGTTCATAAAAGCGATGAGGCACCAGGTGTCCTCCAGCTTTGAGCCCCAGGCAGGAAAATGGCAGGCGGGTAGAGAGATGATGGATGGCCTTCTGGCTGTGAATGACCATTCCTACTTTATGGAGCTGGTGCTCTGCTTCAGTGGCTCCACGGGTGATCCACGAGGCCTGGTGTAGCCGCAGTTTACCCCTGATCACAAGAGAGTAGGTTGGGATATGGCACTCGCTGTCAGAGTAGTAATGCTGGAGAGCCCTGAAGAGACGCGTAGGGCTTTGGTAAAATGTGTAGGATCGAGTGAGGAATTCTGGACCGGGCCGCACTTCACATCTGAGAGGAAAAGAGCAATATCTTAAGTCAAAAGGTGAATAAAGTCTTGTAGCTTCATACCATTACGGTTGAACTACTGATGTCACATGGACTATTTTAACAATGTCCTAACTACCTTTCTGGGTCTTGAGTGTGTCAGTTGTGTTGCTGTCTATGCAGGGTCAGAAAGCTCTCGGATTTTATCAAAAATATCTTAATCTGTGTTCCAAAGGTGAACAAAGGTCTTACAGGTTTGGAACAACATTTCATTTTTGGGTGAACTAAGCTTTTAATGTAGCAATTGCAAACCATTTTATTTCCTAAATACAATGCATTTTCAAGTTAAGGATGTTCAATGAGACAAAATGACTTTACATTACGCTTGTTGCTTTACAGGCTTCAGTTTCAAAGTAGATTTCTTAACACTGATAAAATGCACTGACGTATTGTTCACAATAAAAAACCTAAATTGTGTCAAATTTAAATGCATGTTGACTATAAAGTCTCCTACCTGCTTGACACCCAGTGGCCCTCCAGTTTGGGTGGTATGGTGGCTGTGATTCTTGCTTCGTTCTGTAGATGGCGTAGCTGAGTCTGGCACTGTGGCTCCCAAAACAGTCTCGTGCTGAGGTTGGTATGGGGTACGAGCGGGGCAGTGGGCACTTCCCATAGCTTACTGCCCCTCACACACAAAACTGAGGAGAGACAGGGATATTATCATTCTGTATGTGTCTTAATGCAGAGATTGCATTGTTATATCTGCCTGTGTGCAAGCTTAGTTGATATTGAAAAGTTGTTTAGGTTTTGGCAAGTTACTAATCTTGATAAGGGGCTTAAAAGAATAATTCATCCAAAAAAAATTGCTAAAAAGTGACTCACCCTCAGGTTATGCAAGATTTAGATGAGTTTGTTTCTTTATCAGAACTGATTTGGAGAAATTTAGCATTAAATCACTTGCTCACCAATGGATCCTCTGCAGTAAATGGGTGCCGTCAGAATGAGAGTCCAAACAGCTGATAAAAACATCACAATAATCTATGATAATGGACTTTAGTTCATCAGTTAACATCTTGTAAAGTGAAAAGCTGCATGTTTGTATATGTTTTCCTCCTGATTCAGATAAGATTCACTTGAGAAAGCAATATAATGAACAGAAGACTCGTATTTTAGCTAGAAGCAATGGTTTGAAGTTAAAAACGTCTTAATGGTGGATTAGTTTCTTATAAACATGCCGCTTTTTTACTTCACAAGATGTTAATTGATGGTCTGGAGTGGTGTGGATTACTTGTGGATTATTGTGATGTTTTTATCAGCTGTTTGGACTATCATTCCGACGGCACCCATTCACTGCAGAGGATCTAATGGTGAGCAAGTGATTAATGTTAAATTCTCTAGATCCATTCTGATAAAGAAACAAACTTATGTACATCTTGGATGAGCTGAGAGTGAGTACATTTTTAGCAAATTGTAATTTCTGGGTGAACTATTCCTTTAAGTGTTTGTTTTCTTTTCATTGTTGAAGTTGTGAATTGCTGTACATGTGACCCTGGACCACAAAACCTGTCTTAAGTAGCAAGGGTATATTTAAAGCAATAGCCATAARTACATTGCATGGGTCAAAATKACCAATTATGCCAAAAATCATTAGGATATTA
The DNA here is from genome assembly GCA_019740295.1 of Labeo calbasu. NCBI lineage: Eukaryota > Metazoa > Chordata > Actinopteri > Cypriniformes > Cyprinidae > Labeo > Labeo calbasu. The sequence continues at coordinate 24,034 of JAHKKF010519370.1, read as the reverse complement.
AGTAAAGATCATGTTCCATGAAGATATTTATTAAATTTCCTACCGTAAATATATCAAAACTTAATTTTTGATTAGTAATATGCATTGCTAAGAACTTAATTTGGACAACTTTAAAAGCGATTTTCTCAATATTTCGATTTTTCAAATAGTTATATCTCGACCAAATTTTGTCATATCCTAACAAACAATGCAACAATGGAAAGCTTATCTATTCAGCTTTCAAATCATCCTAAAAAGTTTCTATATGTTAAAGTTTTTTAATAAAAACAATTCCTTCAGTGTTTGCAGGTCATAAGTTTTTAACTAGTCTTAATTAAGTTTATGTGGATTGTTGTTGCTTATAAGAGCTGCCAATATAATAAATCCAAAGGGCTTCAGAAGGTCTAAGTTTGCAATAATGTGCTGATTCTTTTCATGACTCTGTCACCACATTTCCAAATAAATTAAACCTTTAAAAACCCTCAGATGCTTCAAAAAGCTTTGGTACCTCCAGCAATAAAAAAAAAAAAAAAAAAACCTCCAAGAGGGGCATTTTCACTTCATGGTCTTTTACGGTCCATAAACAGGATTCCGCTGAACTGGAAGTGGTTGAAGGATTTTGCATTTCTGTAATTTTCCGTGTAATGAAACGTGATGAGGTCTATTAGTGCCATATATAGATCCCAATCCTGCTCTGACCGCGATTTGCGGTGAGGCCAGAGGTTTGGCATGTCACTTCAATCAGACACCATCTTCAAGGGAATGGGAAGGGGTATGTGGCGCTGGCCAATGAAAACAACAATTTTTGACAATTTTTTTTAAACACAGAAAAGCAAACATGGTTCCAGCTCATGAGGAGTGAGATTTATCAACATGGCACTGGGCATCTTTTGTTTGATCTGTAAATCTCCTTGCCGTCGGCCTCACCACAGAGCTGTCCTTGAGTAAGAACATTGTAGATATATGGTGTAGTAAACCTGATTAGCAGAAAGAGAACTTTGGGAAGTTGCATGATGAGAAGTCCTGCACTATATGTGGACACAAAAACATGAGCTTTTCAATCAAACTTGCTCCAAAGTGGGAAGAAGAGAAATAGCTTTATTCGGGACTTAATTTACTCTTCTGCCAAATGTCAGATAATTATTCCAGATAGAAACATGTTATAAAAAAAAGTCACCCTGAAATTAAAAGAAAATGAAGCCTATTTAATGATAATTAATTTGCTTGCAAGACTCTGGAAATACTTTAATGATAAATTAAAGATGAGAGGTTTTAAATTTAATTTTTAAGTACAAATGCACATAAAAATTATTATAATTTTAATATACACCATTATTCAAAATATTGTGAAATATTACAATTTAAATACGTATTAAAGTGTAATTTAAAATGCAAAGCTGAATTTTCAGCATCATTACTCCAGTCAGTGTCACATGACCTTTCATAAATCATTCATACATGCTGATTTGCTGCTCAAGAAACATTTTTCTTATCAATGTTGAACACATTTATGCTGCTTAATATTTTTGTGAAAACCATGATTAGCTTTTAAGGGTTCTTTAATGAATAATTTAATAGAACAGCATTTATTTAAAAAAAAAAAAAAAAGTAGTGTTATGTATCTTTTTGTTCCCTGTTCTTTTTACTTGAGCTAAAATATAAAATATACAAATAAAAATGAACATTGTCACCTTGTAGTAGCTTATAGTTTAAAAGTGTATTAATCAGTTCGATGGAACTTCTAATCAGATAAACCTGCTCTCAGAAAAGCACTAAACAGAATAGCTTTTATTCCCATTTGTTCACTGTAGCCCTAAAATTTCTCTGATTGCATAATTACAGAGCATTTATTGAGCATGTCAGGCTGGGTCTAGTTGTTTGCCCTAAAGAAGGGAATTATTTCCTCATGCTGTTTGGGAGAGATCCAGGCTCTGCTTTTTAAAGTTTTTTTTTTTCCAATATGGAGCCAATGTGAAAGCAGATTTGTTGCTCATGATCACAATAAAGTGATAATGTTAGATAGAGTTAGCATGTGCGTTTCAACCGCCTGTTTACGGTTGTTTTGATGGTTCAGCAGCCTCTAATCAAGCTGAGGTTCTGTATATTTTTTCCCCCCTCATCTGCATGTGGATTACTTTAACATTACACACTTACAGTGTAGATAGCTTCTGGGCTTTTCACAAATCAACCTGTTAACCTAGTGTTATGTTCAGTTTATTGCATATTTCAAATTTTAATATGTTACTATGGGTAGTCAGATTTTAGGACACTATGCCATTGTTTGACTATAAACAGTTTTTCTCAAAAGCTCATGAATATTTATTGAGGCAGGCGTTCTTTAGTTTATGATTGGTTGTTTGATGTAAAACCTCTGGAGAAGCTTTATAAACTTGGGTTTAAATCTGTGTTTTTTTCCATTTTATAAAGTAAAAGTGCTTAACTTGTTTATAAACGCGACGTTTACACGTTTTAAAAGCTTTTTAGTTGCCGTTACTTTTTTGTTCGTGAATTTTTTTCGTATCGCGCTCTTGCTAATTTGCATATAACGTTAGTTAAACCTTGTAACGTTAGCGCTAACGGTCGCTGTCGGCAATGTCACATAAATCAGCCATTCTTCTTGAAAATGAATGCCTTTGGAACATTTTTCACGGTGAGTTATTGACTGTATGTGTGAGTGTTTGTGAATGAAACGCCCCTTTAATTGGTTGATGGGAGCGCTGTGGTTTTGTTGCGTTATATGACTAACGCTAGCTCTCAGGGTAGAAATTATGTAAATTTTGTGGATTTCACAGCGAGATGCTGTCTATTATGTTATAATCTAATTCTCTGGATTTCTCTTACCTTTCTGTCTCCCGTTTAAATTGACCAAGAGGCGACCGTGTGTCCCAGTCATAGTGGCAGTACGTGATATTGAGCAGCAGAGGGCGCTGTGGTAGAATGTGTGTGGTCTCTTTGCTTACAGGCAATTCCCTTTAGTGTGAGCCAAAGTAAACTACCTGTCCTAATATTCCAACCATTCAACACCCCCAGACACACACACACTGGAGACATTGATTTATAGAAGAAGTGAGGCTAGCAAAAGTACCTCCGACTGGTTTCATGTATTTGTTTTTATTTGTCATTTCAATTTGGACAGCTTCTCTCTCACCCCTAATGCGTCATTACTGAAGAGTGGCCAAAAATAAAATATCCCCTTTCCTCTCCACCACTATTCCTCCCGCCATTTGCCATTGCTTATTTAATATAATGTGAATAAAAATGAGACCGTGAGGTTCAGTTTTGATCACTCGTTCAATAAAACATTTAGCATGTTATTCCAGAGGACAAAAAGTCCAGTTGTGAAAATTATATGTGCCAAAAAAACTTACAATATTGAACAGACTGTACATATAGCCTAATTTTCATTTAAGTCAAACCAGTGTTGATTTAATATCAGTAATATCATTTTTTGTTTATATTGTGAATTAAATTTTAGTTTTATTTTTTCCATTTTAATTTAAAATTTCATCACTTCAAAACCTTATTTTTATATTTTCTGTTTTTATTTTTATTACAGTTAAATGTCTATGTAGATTTTGTTAAGTTTTCGTTTATAGTTTTGGTTGATTTAGTATCGCAACTTCATCAAAATGAAAATGAGAAATGTCACTGCCAACAAGATTAAATGAGTGAAAAAGCTTCTGCATTATTTTTTATTTTAATAGTTTTAAAGTAATCGTTTGACAAGTCAAATAAAAAAATACTAATTAATACGAATTAATTATTAATGAATACTAACAGTTTTTTGTATTTTAGCCACATTTATAGTATTTTGCTTTAGTGACAACATGCACTCAAGCTGGAAATTTATAGAAATTTTAAATTTATTCATTTATTTTCATGTTTAAATGTAAACCAAAAATCTAAGTGTATTTAGACTTTTGGATCATACTGTACATATCATGGAATATGAATATGGCAGTGATTCAGAACAACTGCATATATCAAAGCACCACAGTATCTCCATCTGATACCTTCATCACTGTGTTACAGTACAGCCAGATGCATGAAATGGCCCCTTTTCAGTGTTTAACTGCCTTTGTGCCGCCCGTCCGCTTCTTTCTTCCACCAGCCCCTGCTTTGATAACTGCTCCCTGATGAAAAAACTCCCATTTACACCTCATTTACTTTGGATAGAGCTCAGATTCCTCGCTTCCTCTCCCTCTCCCTCTGTCACACTCTTTTTGTCTGATGAAGCACAGTTACAGAAAGGTAAAGTTTCATATAGAGAATCAAGTTTGCATGTGTGTGCATGCATACAAGCGCTAGGAGCAACAAAGGTGTGTGAACGATTATGTGCATGTTTGTGAAAAGGATAGGTGAATATGTTTGGCTACTGATACGTGCAAGTGAATGTGAACAGAGCAGTTGTATCGCCATCTAAGTTTGAGATAGTAGGTGTATGTGTGCCTTTTTTTCCCCTAGAATCCCATCACTCAACTTCCTTACAATTCTGCAGCATTGTTGTCTTTTCATGAACGTTAAAACTGCTTAATCCAGCAGTTGTTTTCATTTAGATAAGGATTATGAGAAAGTTTCTCCCACAAGCTAACAGTTACCCCTAGGGTTAACTCAACATCACTGATAGTGACTAACCAGGAAAACTCCTGAGGAGTTTAACTGTAATTCTTTTGAGTTCTTTTAGGTGTCTGCATCTAGTTAATGCAATATCTCGCTAACCTAACCAGAAAACAACTAGTATTTGGTTATTTAGTGAGTGTTAAGGCAAATTATGGCACAATTGCAGTTCACTTTATCAAATTCTGACCTTGATCTGCTTAAAACTTGCTGTATTTAAAATAAGTGGGATTATATTACACTAACTTTAACTTCAGTAGGTGTCATCCCAATAATAAAAAAACATGCAATATTTCAGTGTTATTGAATAAAATGTTTTTTGAAGAAGTCTCTAATGCTTGCAAAGGCTTTAGTTATTTGATTTAAAAAATACAGTTAAAACAGCGATATTATGAAATATTATTACAATTTAAAAAAAAAGTTTCTTTTTTAAATAGTTTTTAAAATTATTTAAAAACTTATTTGAATATATTTTAAAATGTAATTTATTCCTGTGATGCAAAGCTGAATTTTCAGCATCATTACTCCAGTCTTCAGTGTCTCAGGATCCTTCAGAAATCATTTTAATATGCTGCTCAAAAAACATTTATTGTTATTATTATTATTATTATTAATGTTGAACACGGTTGTGTTGCATAATATTTCTGTGGAAATTATGATTAAAAAAAATAACATTTTAAATTAAACTTTTAAAATTTTAAATTAAACTTTATTTGAAATAGAAGTCATTTATAACATTATAAATATCTTTACTTTGATAAATTGTATGCATTCCTGCTATTTAAACATTACGTTCTTACATTTTTATCAATTAAAAATGTACACGTTTATCACATTTTATCTAAATTAAAATCTTGCTGACCTCAAAGTAAATAGATAAATAAATAGTATTGTATATTTTAAATATCATGCATATAGGCTTATGTTGTCAAATTGTGAAAACAATTTTTAACATTTTTTCTGTACTTCACCAGCATTAGTCAACCATAGATGCACTAATCCAACCCATTGCTGACCACATACCAAATCAGTTAACATGACAGTTAGTTAGTAACTGGTGTGATCTTTTGCTCCTATAGCTGATTGATGCTTTTTAAAGTGTTGTGGGACATGCACTGGGCCTCCTTTTATCTATAAATGGCTGACAGGCTTTCTCTCATGTAATCTGCTTATGAATATTACTTATGCATCTCAAAGCAGACGTATTTTTAAAAATACCGGAATGAGAAGAACAAATAATGCCGAACAGCTGGAAGAATTATGGTGGCGATTCCTTGTAATACTGGAAGCCTTTTTTTTTTTTTTAGCAATGTTGAGGCATAATATCACCTTGCGTTTAATAATTTTCCAATTTAAATCAAAGTAGACAAAGTGTAACAGCCAACTACAATACAGCGTTGCGTTTAGTATCTGTTCTGGCAGATTACTCAAGCACATGGGCATGACATTAATCATTTTCGCAGATCTAATTCCGCTGTTTGATGAAAGAAGTCCATGTTTTGTAAGAAAAGAGAAAGTACAGGCACGTAAATGCACACACACTGACCTCTGAGGTCATGGGTAACTACCATGAGTCATTGGGGGGCGGGTGTAATTGCGCCAGTCTTTCCCTCTCTCTCTCTGGTTCTGTAGGCGGCCTGATAGTGAGAACAGAAGCCTATTGCTTTCTTCATCACCCTAACCATCCCTGACTGAAAGGAACGAGAGCGTAGAAGAAAAACAGCCAGTAAATGGCATACGAACAGAAGGGGTCGTTAATGACGTTGGCCTGTTACTCTAATCATTATTTTAATGGTGGCATTAGTTCCACGGCTGTGATCTGCTTTCATAGGAAACAATGGCCTCCTGCTAACTTTAAAAGAGGCTGGAACAAAAACGGGGGTCTGGGGCCCGTGGAGCAGACTGACAGGTGAAAAGAGCAGCGCATGGGGAAAGGTGAGAGTAGGATCACAGTGTCGAGCCAAACTCTTTGCCGCTTATATTTAAAGCTCTTTAAACTTCACCTGACTGACTCGCAGTGATTTTCCTGGAGAACAAGCCAAATTTCTGTTACTTGTGCACTCTTAAAAATGAAAGTTATAACCTTATGCCATCGGAGAACCTTTTAAAGTTCCTGAACTGACTTTTATTCTTTATTTCGTTGGAAAACCATCTGTGTGGTGCTCTAAAAAAGCCAGAAACTGATATGCTGATCTGAAGAACCTATAAATGTAACATCAAGAACGTTTTTCATCTCCAAAAAACTTTTTTTTTTAAATTCATATTTTTTTTATACACTCTTAAAAATAAAGGTTCTTTACTGGCATCGATGGTTCTGAACCTAGAACATCCATGGAACCTTTTAAATGCAGAAAATGTTCGAAAAAGGTTCTTTCGATTTTTAAAATGTTCTTCAAAATTTTAGAAACTGTTTACTGAAAGGTTCTTTGGGGAACCAAAAATGGTTCTTCTATGGCATCACTGCAAAAACACCCTTTTGGAACTTTTATTTTTAAAAGTGGCTCGTTTGCATGCTAACCTAGACTTTTGTACCCCACTTTATGTTTTACACATGCACAAATGTCCCGCCGACAGCTTTGATATCAACAGCAAATCATGAACTACATCTTGAATATTCAAAAAAGGGTGCAAGCATGAATTGCGTGCATTTCTTTTAACAATTTAAGGACAAGCTTAGTTTTGTCAGAGGTTTTATTATATTAATTAAAGCTGGAATTACCTCCAAAACTGAAACTTTAACTGAACCTTCATCATTTAGATCCTAATTATTCTTGTGAAATCCAGACGAAAAAATACACAGTTAAAGCTTTGATACAGTAGAAAATGCTCAGACATGTCGGTCTCAATAATGAAGGTGTTCCGCTTGGCAGCTCTCATACTTTCACACAATAACAATAAGCCACTCTTAAGCTATACTTTAAGCTTGTAGATTCTCATAATTCATATTTGTAAATATCTGCATTTACGTTAATACCAAAACACATAAGATTCATTCATTTAGATGTGCCACAAAACTTAATCATATCTATGATTATTTTCCTGGTTGGATCTGTGATAAATGCAGATCTAGGCTTTACAAATACGAGAAAAATAAAGGTCCTTCAGGTTCAGCAAAGAACACTTTTCACTTTTTTGGCCGTATAGTATTTTGAGTTGCTACGTGGTGCTTTTTGATTAAATAAAGTTAATGCATTTGCATTGTGGGTTCTTTAGATAAGCATATTTGGTTTCCTTACAACAGTCCTGGTTCTGAAGCACTGCAGATTTTGCATGCTTATTTAACTCACCTGATTTATATCATCAGCTCATTAGCTGAGGCTCCAAGACCTGAATTGGGTGTGTCAGATAAGGGAGACATTCAAAATGACCAGGACTGAAAACCACTGCTTTAAAGCAGAAGTTTGTTTTCTAAAGAACTAAAGAATAAAAAGCTCTTTGTATGACTTCAAAAGCTTTTTTAGTGGCAGCACAATATAAAAGCCATTTTATGTTTCAAAAGTATCAGGCGTGTAATAATGCATTTTTTAATAAAATATTTATTAATATTTTAAATACTGTTTTAAAATGGATAAAACCATTTGCTTGATTCGGAATGATGGAGAGAAAGAGAGTAAAAGCAAAAAGTTAACTAACCTTGCATGAGAAATACCATCCAAGTTGTCTTCAACAGGTGAATAAGTCTCACCTCAGCCATGATCAGGCACTTACAGTCTCCAAATCACTTTAAAATATATGTAGAGTTAAAAAAGGAAAAGCTTTGGAAATGCTCCTCTCCTGGATGTTCACCTCAATGAGAGCGTGTCAGATGAGAGTGCCCGTTATGCAGATCAATTTAATCCACTTAATCCAAGTCTCATCTTCAAACGTGAAGTTTTCCATTAATTCTAGGACTCATTGACTGAGTTTGCAAGATCTCCTTTCTTGATGGTGCTTGAAAATCTGTCCCTTGGTGATTCTCTGCTCTCTCTGGTGATGTTAAACCTGTGTGGTGCTTGTATAAGTCTGTCTTTGGGTTACTCAGCTGAGAGGAGCTAGAGATCGGAGCGAGAATCTGAGAGGGAGGGAGAGAGAGAGAGAGAGAGAGAGAAAAGAGGAGGGAACTTGTAACCTCCCAGCATTAACCCTCTGGGGAGCACTCAGGGTAAGGTGCAAAAGGGCACAATCAAAGCCAGAAACCTGCCTGCAATATTAGATTAAACATAAATGTGTTAATCAAACACACACGCACCTATGTATAAACACAGTTTGACAGATGCAAAGTAAGCAGAAAGTTTCCTGCATAAACTTTGTAATGCTTTAAATCTTTTCTCCATTTACCTCATATACACACATAATTTGGGCATAGTAGGTGTTAAAAAGCAATGGCACAGTGCCACCCGAATAAAGAGTTTATATGCCGTTTTCTGTGTATTGCAATTCTAACTTGACTCAGCTGCTATGATTTTGAAATGCAATACAGTAGAGATAACAAAGTGGGAATCCAGTCCAACAAAATAAATCTGTTAATTTTTTACATATGATCCCATATAGCATAACAGCTGCTCGAAATAATAAATATATACTATGATCATATATTAAATGGGTTTAATGCATGTGAGGTAAAATATGAGTACAATTCAGACATTAATGGTGTTTAATGTGTTGAGAATGCCTTGAAACTGCACTTTTGTGCTTCAGCGGCCAATGCATTGAAGAGTTTATGACCTGCGTGATTTGGATTCTGTGTTATGTTCGTGAGGTCAAGTTGAAGAGTTATCTTACATGTTTGGATTCAGAGATGCATATAAATGAGATGGATTAGAGTGTTTTTATGGTCTAGGTAAGGTTAATTAAATCTGAAATCTCTTTGCATATGAACTGGTGTGTGAACTCATTACCTCTTGTTAAGACTTCTGTGATGTCATTTTTGGCCACAGCCTCATAACTGTTTGTGACTGCTGTGTCGATCAGTCATTCATTTAGTAATGTGTTTGTTGCAGAAAAGAAGTGATGAGTGAGAACAGAGTTGGACTGCGGACATAACCCTGAGGAGCGCCAGACCATGTTGCTGAGTTTCACCACTTGTGGTTTGCTGTGATGATAAAATCCAGTGTCTAATTGCCAGACAAGCTGCACAAACTCAGCGTTTCACATTTCCAGAGTTTATTTGAGGAAATAACGGCTGAATTTCAGAACCGAAGGTAAAGGTTTGTACAGTTCATGTTTCATAAGGCTCACCAGTGGTTTTGCTAGTAATGAGAGTTGGCATGACTGTAGAATTGAGTTAAGTTTATATATAGAGTTATTTAATGCAGTTTATTGTTATTTAAGCATGTAGGCAAGCCAAATCTGAATAGTTAAAGATGAATAGTTACAGAAACCCCCAACAAGTGTCTTTTGCACATTTAAAGCATTGCTCTTTTGGTTTAAACACCAAGTCCCACCTAAAAATGCAACTCAACCAATCGCGTGAATTTGGAGGTGGGGCTATCCGTTTGTCAACCAATGGGAGACAGAGTGTCAGATCATTATTGTTCCAATTTCGTTTGGTAACAATATTGGCACCAAATTACATTTCACATTTAACCATTCAGGAAGAAGCTGTTATATTTAGCTTGTATGTAAGAAGAAGATCAGTTTCACAACATAATCCCAAGACGTGGTTACAGCGCCCCCCACAGGGCCTGTTCAGTTTTTACACACACTCTCAGACTTTTCCATATGATGGCGGCAGCTTCCAATCTAACACACCCATGCAACCAAAACCACAAACAGCTCTCTAATCAAAACCTTTCTGTCTCGCTGCCTTCTTTGTCACACACTCTTACACACAGATTTGATGTCATTGAGGTGCAAAGCTTCTTTGGAAAACCACCACCCATTTCATTCTTTATCCCCCCCTTTCTCTCGTTCCCCTGAGGCCTGTGCAATCAGTCATCTGTTTGATCATGTGGAGATGTGGCTTTAGTGTGTGTGCTGGCTTGGTGCGTAATTCTGTCTTGGTGCTTTGAGATATGAAAGAGAGTATTTTTCCCCCCCTCACTTCCTCAGTTTAAACCAGAGATGCCGCAGTGGTTCCAAGCCAGTGAAGTCTAACGCGTGGCGGTCGTCCAAGCTGCAGGAGGTCCAGCCCAGCCCAGGTGGGCGAGAAGGGGCTTTGGCGCGGAACGAAAACAGAATCGTGCCCCTGTGCATAAGATAAGATCCACTCTCTAATCATCACACATTCGCATCCCTTGCATTCTGTCGGGCAGCTGGGTGACTGCAAATGCACAAACACTTGCTTTAAACGCAAACGTAAACTGATAGGGTTGCCAAGTGTTTCTTACATTTTTAAAAAAGATTTTTTATTGGCATGGTTCCATAAAGAACCTTTGACATCCATGGAACATTTCCATTGCACAAAAGTTTCTTTATAGTAAAGAAAGTTATTTAAATTGCCAAAACATTCTTCACACTTTGAAAAAAAATCTTTCTTTTATTTCTTTGTTCTTCGATTGCATTGATACGAAAACCCTCTTTTGTAATCTTTAGGGGTACAAGCACATAGCACTGAAACCCTATTGTAATTGTTAGAATGGCCAAGAATCAGCAATCTCCATGTAAGACTGATCGTGCAGACCAAACCGTAAGTCGCAGAGACTTGAAACTTGGAGAGATGGTAGTACTCACACCATCTACGGCGTCACCAAGGCTTGCCCCAAACGGCCTGACGGGGGCGCTACAGCGATCAAAAGTATGAAATAGCCCATAACTCCTAAACCGTTTGTTCCAGGTTCAAGTGTCTTATGTCATTGGAGTCGCTGGCTCACGCCGGACAAAATGCAATTTTCGGGTATTTTGGATTTTTTTTTTAAAAAATACTTTTGCGAACGAGTCCTAGTTTTTTTTCCCGAACTGTACCAAACCAGTGCAGGAAGATTCTCTGAAGAGTGAATATCAAAAATTGTCCAAAAAAGTTATACTTGCGACTCACTGTCACAAAGGGACTCCAAAACGTTTGAAAGGGACAGGGCTGCTTTTACTAAAATGGCTATAACTTTTGAATGGAATTAAATGTCTACGCCAAATTCAGAACGCTAACCCACAGAAAAATAGGGGTTTAAAATTTTACCTTTTGGGGTACCACAGCTTGTCACTGTTTTTTTTACCCCTAATAGGTACATATTAGTACCTTAGAGTACAGCGACAAGCTGTTGTACCCCAAAACGTAAAGTTTTAAACCCCTATTCAGCTGAATCTGAAAAAAGTCACAGAGCTTGGCAACTTGGTAGTGCTATAAGAGGGAAAAAACATAAAAATGGCTATAACTACACAACCGTTTGTTCTAATTGACATGAAAATATGCATGGTCTTGGTCCAAAGTGCCACAATCATCTGTAAGGATATTTGCATATCTAAAAAAACATGGCCGCCATAGGCCGATAATGTTTGAGCACCTGTTAGACAAAGTTAACGAAGGTTGATCGTAACGAAACTCGGTGGACTTGTTTGACTCACAGCCCTGAAGGTCTGTGAGAAATTTGAAAGAAATCATCCACGGGGGGCGATATCACATTTTTCAAGGGCATAAACGACTATATATTGTGCGATTTTTCACACTTACACACAATATTCGTATAATACAATATACCTCATAATTCCAAACAACTTTGCCTCTATAACCACTGCTGTCAATCAAATTGTTTGTTAAATGATTAAGGAAATGGGGGGAAAAAAAACTAAATTTTGCAAACCAGTCCTAGGTTTATCGCTTAGTCTGGAAAAAACGACTCTCTAGCTCAATAATTATTTAAAAAAATGTTGAAATTTACCATTCGGGAAACCTATAACAGGGTTGTTTAGAAAAGAGGCCCATCCAATTATACCCAAAAGCCTATAAAGCCTACACGAAAACCCAGAGCTTCACAAAGGTGAGCACATGCCAGAGGTGATACTAAACAAGCATGCAAAGTTTTAGGGAGATCGGACCACAGTTGGCACTATAACGTCATAAACGTTAAAAAAAAAAAATTATATTTCTATGGTAAATTACATGGATTTGCTTTTTAATCATTGATTTAGGTGGTTACAGGCTTGCTAAATAATATGTAATGTCTTTTTTTCGTATGTGCTTAAATGCCTTAATGCGCTCGAACCCCGGTCATTGCTGCTCGCAGCTATATTTTACACACAAAAAAAGAAATAGTAATTTGTTCAAAATCATAAACACTTACATGGGATGAAGAGTCATATCAGTAGCCTAATAAAAGTGATCTTGGTAATCTGCTTGTTAGGATGTAATTGCATAAGCAATAAAAGAATCACTAGAAACATTTTATTTCCATAATATATAACTATTTACATTAACAAGTCTTTACTCTACAGGATTTCTTCTGATGTAGGCGTCAATCTCAAATGCATGTGTAATGTATGAAAAAGAGAGCGTTCCTTATTTTTCTAAGAAAGTTGGCAACCCCTTCACAAGAACTACCCCTAAAACATGTACAGGACATTTAGACTATATATAGTCTGCTTAATGACTCGTAAATATCCTTGCATTACACCCGCGGCTGACTTTTCAATATTCAAACAAGCTGTGACTGTGGTTGAACCGGTTAGCTTTAGCATGTTTGCTCTTTGGTTGTTAATTGCAATACTTGCGTCAGCAGTTTGCTGCTGTGTCTATTTACATTTAATAGTGTCTATTTCTAGACAGGGAGAAGTCGCCTTGTGGGTATGTGGACCTCCTGCTATGGATTCACTCAGTGGTGGTCTTGGACAAAACAGATTTTGCCTTTGCTCTTCTGATACGTCGCTTTTAGTCCTTCTCTATCTACACTGATGTTTATCTGCATGTCTTTCTTACATAATCAGAGCACAACAGATGCCCAAACAAGTCAGAGCAGAACAACTTGGGAAGCATCCCGGCAATGTTGTCCCCTTTCATCCAGAATTCCACACAGCCTGGAATATTTCAATTCCTGTTCCGATGCCACATGGAAGATACATTAGCCAGTTGACCTCTGACCCCTTGTGTGTTTCTTTGGCTCTGTGTGTGTGTGAGGCACAAAAATAAACATTTGTATGCACAAACATGCAGAGGAACAGGCATGTAGACACGCACACAGCGACTCATTAGTGCGGTGCTGTCAGCAGGACCCCGCTTTTTCTTCCAGGGGTTACAACAGCTGCAGCTTTCAGTGATCCAGAAACCTGAAAACAATGTTTTTTGAGCAGCAGATCAGAATATAAAAATGATTCCTGAAGGATCATGTGACTGGAGTAATGATGCTAAAAATTTAGCTTTGAAATCACAGGAATAAATTACATTTTAAAATATATTCAAATAGAAAACCGTTATTTTAAAAAGTAAAAAATATTTCAAAATTGTACTGTTTTTGCTGTACTTTGGTGAGCAGAAGAGCCTTCTTTAAAAATGTTCAAAATCTTACCATTCAAAAACTTTTGACTAATTTATTTTTAATGTAGAAATAATGTTAAAACATTTATTGGTTACAGAGTTTTATTGTTATTAAATCATTAATAGCAATGAATCCACTGGCAGCTACATGTTTAATAAAATTAAATAACTTATGTTTTCATTATTGTTACAAGTTATTATAACAAATTACCATTAAGGAGATTCCATTGAAGGACTAGAGGTGATGGACATGTTTACAGCGAGAACAAAGGAACTCTGTAATAATGTGGGATTAGCAGAATGGAAAATGGAAAATGTTTTTGAAAGCTCTACTCACAACACATTTCTTATTATGTCGGAGTTTCCTCACTTTGGCTCAAAGACATTCCCCAAGTGAGAACACGCGAAAAGCAAAACCCGAGATCCTTGACTTTATCATTAATCTCTGTGAGCAAACGCCTGGAAAATACAAACCCCTGTGGCATGTTTGCTTGCTCTGTCTCTTCTTTGTGTCTTTCGTTCTTTCGCTCTCTCCATCTAACATTTGCTGTCTAGTGTCAGTGATAAGACTTGTTGCCAGGAGGTTGAGAAGATTAGCCTGTTCTGAAGTCAGCAGCCCTCTCGTCTGCTAGCGCTTCGTGACATGAGTGTGGCTTGATATGCTAAGCATCTCACTCTCATCACTTCATCGTGCGCTGATCTGAGACCAGCTACCTTAACCAGACCTCAGTTGTTGTTGTGTTAAAGAAACATCAAAACACATCTCATATCAGCAGAGGAATGTATCTCCAGCACATCACTTCTCACTGCGCCTACAAAGCTGGAGATATCAATGCACTCTGCAGATACAAAGATTAACATACCAATGGCTGAGTAATGAGCTGCCTACAGTTCAGACAGCATTCTCTAAAATTGTCCCAACCGTGAAGCCATGCGTCCAAAAACAAGCCTAGTTGTTGTCACGCTTTTTTAAAACAACATGAACATATGTATTATGGTATTAGAGACTTTGCTTACTCCAGACTTTTGAATGGTAGAACATCACAGCTTCCACAAAAAAAAATAGCAGCAAACACTTTTTTGCATATATTACAATAGAACGGTTCTTTTAAATAGTAATAATATTTTACAATATTACTGTTTTTACAGTATTTTTAATCAAATAAATGCAACCTTGGTGAACATAAGAGACTTTTTAGAACATTTAAAAAGTCTTAAAGATTCCAAAATGGAATAGTAGAATATTTTTATTGCATTTTTGTAATCTTTAAAAACGTGTGAAGTGGACTTTTGTCAACTGGATTTTTTTTCTGTCTGCTGTCTGTGACGTTACAGCTCATATTTGGGCAATCTTGATTTTTAAATTGCATATTTTTGGATGTCCTCCTGCGTCAGCTGAGCAACTGCCTTTGAGATGAATGGGAATGCTAATAGACAGCTTTTTCCAGGTGTTATAGACCTCCTTGATTTTAGCTTGGTCATAAAGTTGTTTCCTTTTCCGGTATTCCCACATGACTCTTTTTGTGCCGTGTATGTGTTGTCAGATGTCCGTTAAAGACAAGTCTGTTGACATAGCTACATTCCCACTTGTCCTAAGAGCCAGAATGAAGCAGGAACTCTATGTGGCCTGTAACATGAGCCCTACAGATTCTGACACCATAGATATATATTACTGTACATGTGTATGTTAGTGGTGGTGAGTAAGGGTTCATGGGGGGTACAAAAGATTTACTGTATATATATAATGTATATACAGTTGCAATTAAAATTATTTAACCCCCTTGACCTGCAAGACATTTTGCTGCAGAGAACAAAATTTAATGAAAACAATTCAACAAAGGCATCAGTAGACTATTGAAGAAGTTTACTAATACTTGAGTAATTCTGAGAACGTAAGTTGAAAAAAAAAAACGAATTTGCTGTAAACGTTCGTGTTCAAAATTATTCACCCCCTAAAAGTAAAATTTGATGCGCAATCTTTTATTCTTTAAAATCACCAATTAATGCTGCTTGGAAGTGCTTAGATGCTTCTATCACCTCTCTACTGCAATCTCTGCCTATTTCTCACCTGAAAAAGCTTTCTGATCACTGATAATCTTTGGTTTTTGCCACTGCTTTCTTCAAATTCAGCCAAATATTTTCAATGAGAATTCAATCTGGAGACTGAACAGGCCACTCTAGAACACTCTATGACTGATCCCTGAACCAAGCATAAGCAGATTTGGATGTATACTTTGGGATCACTCTTAAAAATAAAGGTGCTTTAAAAGGTTCTTCACAACGAAGCCATAGAAGAACAATTTCATGTTTGACCATGTAGATGGTGTTCTTCACCTTAAAAGCTTTGCCTTTTTTGCACTAGACATACTGCTGATCCATAGGTCCAAAAAGTTCCAGTTTGTTCACATCACTCCATAGAACTCCATAGGTCTATCCAAATGAATTTTTATATTAAGGATATATTAAAGATTAAGGATATTAAGTAAAGATCATGTTCCATGAAGATATTTTGTAAATTTCTTACCACTAATATATCAAAACGCAATTTTTGGTTAGTAGTATGCATTGCTAAAAAACTTCATTTGGACAACTTATAGGTGATTTTCTCAATATTTAGATTTTTCGCATCCTCAGATTCGAGATTTTCAAATAGCTGTATCTTGGCCAAATATTGTCCTATCAGTGGAAAGCTTTTTTATTCAGCTTTCAGGTGATGTATAAATCTCATGACTAGTTTTGTGGTCCAGGGTCACATATAATCAAACTATTTCTTCTTTTATAGCTTTTGTGAGAGCTCTGTTTACTTTGCCATATTTGCTACTTAACTTCAGCACATGCATGGTCTAAATGTATGTATGTGCAACAGCCCAAGCTAATTCTGTTTTTTAATAGAGTTTCTAAAGGCTTAATTGTGTTTTAAGACAATTTCGTTCCCTACTGTAAAAACAAGTCACTTAAAAACAGCAATGTTGAATTAGGGTTGAATAATTAGGACATAGCTTTTAACTCAAAAACATTACATTATACATTAGCACTTTTAATATGCCAGTAAACTGTTGTAGATGCAATTTTTTTATAAAGTCCTGGAAATTTAGAAAAGCTTGTATTTGTAAAGTACTTCAGACTCTAGGGGGTTGAATAATTTTGATTGCAACTGTAAATTATTTTAAATGATACATTATTAAATTAAATTAAACTATACATATAATTTAATATGCCTGAATCTCCTTCAGAAAGTCAGAAAGGCCAGATAGTGTGTAATTTGTTTGCCCACCTAGGGTAAACAAACTGGATATATGGGATATTTGCTTGTGTAAGTGGTGTTGGTGATTGTGATCAAGCATGCTGCTTATGTTAAAAATGTTTCTTTAATTACTCACAGAAATGTATCTTGAAACAGAAATGTCCCATGACTGTGGTATTCCTCTTGAAGTCCTCCAGCAGTCTGTTGGTTTTAATTGAACAGATTATAGAGGGAGCCAGAAGGGTGGTGGAAGGGGAGCTGGGAGGTGGAAGAGGTCAGGGACAGGGCCATAATTAGCTGTGGCTAATTGCTGTGTGGCTTCATTGGTTTGGTTAACTTCAGCATTTAGCCCCTGCTGGTAGATGTCGGAACTACATATGCACATTTCTCCACCGACAACCATTCAGAAGTAGCTGTGTATTCTGGTAAACACTGTTTGCACGCAACAAAAATTGTGAAGCTTGCTGCAGAGGAAAAAAATGCAGTTGCGAGGGAGAGGAAAAGTTGAGGCTGGGTGGTCATGAGGTAAACGGCCTGTTTGGGAGTCTTGCAGCAACAGGTAGACGCTGCTTTCATTTCATACCTGCCGACAGGTGCTTGGCAAAGCATGAAAATAAAGGGTTAGTCACAGAGAGGATCAAGGACAGTCGTAGTCACACCCTTCCGCCCTCACGCTACAAACATCCTCTATCAGAGGAAGGATGTTATCATGCACCAGTAAACATTGAATCTTTATCAAAGACGTTTTGATGCCTGTGCTTTCACAGTTGTTTTTTTACATGATGAAATCTTCAAATGCAAACTGTAAAGTCACTGCAACTTCACTGTCAGGTTACCATGACTATTATGTTTACATCATCACTTTTTGTCACAGTTTTCCCTAGTGAAAAGTAATAGATTTAAAATTGAATTTAAAAATGTATTTTATATTAAGTAGTTCAAGTCTGTTAACATATTCACGGACATATCGCTCGAGACTTTACTGATATAAAAATTGTAATTAAACTTTATTTGTAGTATTATTTGTGCACAATGCACATTTCTTAATATTATGCCTAAAATATGTTTTAATGTCACTATTGATGAGGATTGTATGATCTTTAAATAATACTGGTCTTTAAATGCAAAATATTTAAAGTGTACCTAAAGTCTGGGCTAAAGTGCATTAAGTACAGAAGTTAGTTAGTTTTTCAGACTTTTGGTATACTAAAAGCACAATTGCAGGGGATTTTTAATTTGTAGTATACTTAGCATGATATAAATGTATTTTAAATACATTTTAGTATATTTATTTTTCACTAGGGTTTTCATGACAAATACATTTTTACACTAATATATAGGCAAATTTGGGTAAATGGGGACACTTTTTGCCATTAAGATACCTGGGAAGATATACTGTCTCTTTTATTTCTTTTGATTTTAGGGTGAAATATGAGCCAGATATGTTCATGACAGGTTTACTGAGAGTCAACCGTATAAAGAGACCATTGATCTTTATGTTTGTTACCTTGACCTGATTTAAAGATGCTGACAAACAGTGGCATCTCCTGCATGTTGGTTATGGTGTCATTCTATCTTCATAGTAATCGATCCAACATGCTCACCAGTGCAAGCTATCATCTCCATCCCTTCCTCGTTAAAGAGTCTCTCTGCTACCATTTACAACAATACACATTCTATTTCCATCACTTTGTGATGTGTGATTTATGAAGCACTCCCTCGCCTCGAGATCATGAAGTTCCATCTGTAACTTTTTTATCTCGCTCTTTGGTGAATTTACGACAAACAGCCGGTTTACAATTCTCTGTGCTGTATAGAAATAACAACCGAGTGTAACGGCATGTAATGCACATAATTATTTACAATCACATCCTTACCGCAGGGACGCCCCGGCAATGATACGGGACAGAGAGTTTGTGGGAATAGAATTACTTTCAAGATTTAGTGATCCTTTAAAAGAAAGGCTTCCCTTGTTGGATTGGTTTACCTCTCCTATGTGGAGTTCCCCTTCTGGAAATGGTTGGAGGAATAATCATAAAAACAGCATTGCAAGAACAAGTGAAATGAGAGTTGCTCATGTCGGGTCATGCGTGCAGCCACAAAAAATACTTATATGAACCCGTGGGACTATAGTATGTAGTACAAACAAAGTAGTAGTTAAAAAAAAAACAAAAAAAAACACTTTTATTTACCAGTGATGCAATAAATTGATCAAAAGTGACAGTAAGGATCTTTAAAATATTACTAAAATATCTACTATAAATAAATGCCTTCTTTTGAACTTTCTATTCAACCCTAAAAACAAGTATCACGGTTTACACATTAATATTAAGCAGCACAACTGTTTTCAACATTGATGATAATAATAAGAAATGTTTTTTGAGCAGCAAATCAGCATATTAGAATGATTACTGAAAGATCATGATACTGAAGATTGGAGTAATGATGCTGAAAATTCAGCTTGGCATCACAAGAATAAATTACGTTTTAAATATATTCAAATAGAAAACATTTATTTTACATTGTAATAATATTTCACAATATTTTAGTATTTTACTGTACACTACCAGTCAAAAGTTTTTGAACAGTAAGATGTTTTTCAAGAAGTCTCTTCTGCTCACCAAACCTGCATTTATTCGTTCCAAAGTACAGCAAAAACAGTACAATTTTGAAATATTGTTGCTATTTTAAATGACTGTTTTCTATTTGAATAGATATTAAAATGTTATTTATTCCTGTGATCAAAGCTGAATTTTTAGCATCATTACTCCAGTTACATGATCCTTCAGAAATCATTCTAATATGCTGATTTGCTGCTCAAAAAACAAGAATTTTTTCAGGTTTCTTTTTGATGAATAGAAAGTTCAGAAGAACAGCATTTATCTGAAATAGAAATCTTTTGTTATATTAAAAACGTCTTTATCATCACTTTTGATCAATTTAAAGTATACTTGCTAAATACAAGTATTAATTTATATAATTTCTTTCCCAGATCAGATAAATGCTGATCTTTGTATTCATCAAAGAATCCTAAAAAAGTACTGTTTTAAATATTGATAATAATAATAATAATAATAATAATAATAATAATAATGTTTTTTTTAACATATAATAATGTTTTTTTTATATTAGAATGACTTCTGGATCATGTGACACTGAAGACTGATGCTGTAAGTAATGATGCTGAAAATTTAGCTTTGATCACAGGAATAAAATACATTTTAAAATATATTTAAATAGAAAACAGTTATTTTAAATAGTAAAAATATTTCAAAATTTTGGATCAAATTAATGCAGGCTTGGTGAGCAGAAGAAAATTCTTTAAAAAACATAAAAAGTCTTACTGTTCAAAAACTTTTGACTTGTAGTGTATTTCTGATCTAAGTAGAACATACTGTTAATCATTGTCCATAATCGTCCTTATAGAAGCAGAGCAGCTCTTCTTTATTGACTGTGGGAACTGGAGATGGATCAAACAGGCCATGTACAGGTCAGACGTGGGGGAGGGTCATTTCAGAGGCACTGGTATGAAACGTCTCCTGCGGACAAACCCACAGGTGCCTGATCCGCCAGCTTAAGACCCTTTAGTCCCCCTATATCCCAGGATTCTCTAATGTTTGTCTACATACTGTACTATGTATAAAGAGCACTCTTGAGCCCATGATTAACAGGGAAAGCTCCAGAACCCGTGACCCTTAAGCCAAGTTCATTTCCAGAATGGAGAATTCTCAGCTTGATATGAGCTGTAGAATTCCCAAGATTCCAGACTCAGTGTAGCAAGGAGAACAGCTAATGGTCTGTTCCTCCGCACAACCTTTCAACTCATCCCTACAGAATTAAATGGTGTAGAACAGATATAGAGTAGCATATAGCAGACGTCTCTATATAGCAGTGATGGATGCCAGAGAATTAAAGGGACAGTTCACCCAAAAATGAAATTTCTGTCATTTATTCTTTTCCCGAAGTCGTTCCAAACCTGTAAGACCTTCGTTCATCTTTGGAACACAAATTAAGATATTTTTGATGAAATCCGAGAGCTTTCTGACCCTGCTTAGACAGTGACGCAACTGAAACATTCAAGGCCCAGAAAGGTAGTAAGGACATAGTTAACATAGTCCATGTGACATCAGTGGTTCAACTGTAATTTTATAAAGCTATAAGAATACTTGACCTATGCGTGTGGTGCTGCTGACACAGGAGCCGGTATTTTTCAAATTTCCTGAAAATATACTCACACTCAGACCATTTTCACAAGATGTTAACTGATGTACTGGAGTTGTGTGAACTACCCAGTGCATGAATCATTCATGAATCTCTATCAAATGTGTGCATGTGCGTCTGACTTTTCTCCCTTCACAAAACACCCAGAAATCAGTTTTTAATTACCGCACCACAGTAGTCCATCTCTTCAGCAGATGTTTGCACACACTTTCCTTCGGAGACATTTTTAGAATCACAGAGAAGTGCTGGTGATGAAAAACATCAAACAACTCAATCAAAGTGACTTAAAAATGGGCAAAGAAAAATGATGAGACGTGTGGTTTCTCTTTGAATTCATCTGTTTATTTTAAATGCGTATGTGAAAACCTCCTCGTTCTTAACCACATTATTTAACATCTTGTTCCGTTTCTGTGCGAAAACATTCACAACGTTCAGTAATTTATTGGCAAAGCTCAATTTTCAACAGTCTTCAATCTCACATGATCCTTCAGAAATCATTCTAATATTTATGATTTTGCTGCTTAGGAAACATTTCTTATTGTTATCAATGTTGAAAACAGTTATGGTGCTTAATTTTTATATTATTATTTTCTTTTTTGATATTTTTGGGGATTCTTTTCATTGAAAGTTCCAAAAAAACATCATTTATTTGAATATTTTTGAAACAATGTAATAGTTTTACTATCACTTTCGATCAATTTAATGCTTACTCTCTAAAAGAAAAACATCTTAATAACTGCAGGCTTTTTGAACAGTAGTGTTGGCAGCAAAATATGCTGTTGAAGTTTATATAGTTTTATGTCCCTGGTGTCTTCAAAGCTTGAGTTTAAATGAAGTATTTATACCATTTATACCGGTTTAAATTCATGCTAACCATGCTACTTTGCACTTCAGTTTGATAAGTATATTAATCTAGTGATGAGAGATCATTTCAGATGTTGGAAAAACAAGCAGCACTGTAAATTATGGTAATCCCAGATGTTTCACACATACCACGCAAAACATCTGTTGTGTTTGGCAAAAGAACTGAATATCTTATTCTGAGACTCCTCTTCTACAGAGGAATTCTTACATGTGTGTGTCTCTCTGTGTGTGTGTGTGAGCACACGTCATTGTATACACATGAGAATGCATATTAGGTACCATACTACATAGAGGAAAGTTTATCTGGTAGATGATCACACTGTTTCGCTTGCTGCTTGACTTGCCTGTGTTAAGAGTGGTATGTCTGTGGTTAATGGAGTGTGTGTGTTCATATACAGTTTCATTCCTTTGATCTTCAACATTGATGGATGATGATAAAAAGAAGCTAAGTTTAATGTACTTTTTCTCACCAGGGCAAATACCTTCCATAGTCTCTTTACTACACGTGAATTTATTTCATGTTATTTTGATGAAATGCCACAGTATTAAAACAGGCCTTAGTTTCCAATTTAAGCGTTTGAATTGCATTTAAAATATTTGTCAGTAATGCATAAATGAAACAGGTGAGATTTCTTGTAATAGTACTAATAAAATAACCAGGTTTATTTATCATTATTAAATCCATTTTTTTTTTCAACAAATTGAATATTGCTTAATAAATTCAGTTTTCACAATGAACAGATTCATGCTGATTCTAAACTATTTGAATGAATATGTCATGATTTTTTAAGTACAAAAAACATACTTGTTTTATTGACCCTGGACCACAAAAACAGTCTTAAGTAGCATGGGTATATTTGTAGCAATAACCAAAAATACATTGTATGGGTCAAAATGATCAATTTTTCTTTTATGCCGAAAATTATTAGGATATTAAGTAAAGATCATGTTCCATGAAGATATTTTGTAAATTTTCTACCGTAAATATATCAAAACGTAATTTTTTAGTATTCATATGCATTGCTAAGACCTTCATTTGGACAACGTTAAAGGCGATTTTCTCAATATTTTAATTTTTTTGCACCCTCAGATTGCAGATTTTCAAATTGTTGTATCTCGGCCAAATATTGTTTATAAAAAACTGACCCTTATGACTGGTTTTGTGGTTCAGGGTCACATATGACTGACAAATATGCATCCCAGTACATTTATTAAATGCATGTAAATTTTATATGTATTTCAAATGCATAAATCTTAAATTTTTTAGTGTAAAACAAACCTTTTCTAATCATTTAACAAAGTGTTTGGCTTAGTATTAATACATTTCAGTTTTGGTAATAAGCAAACTGTGCTGGGTCACCACCTTGAAAGGTCCAATGTAAAATCTGAACCCTAAAAGGATTAGTTCACTTCCAGAATAAAAGTTTCCTGATTATTTACTCACCCACATCTCATCCAAGATGTTCATGTCTTTTTTTATTCAGTCGAAAAGAAATTAAGGTTTTTGAGGAAAACATTCCAGGATATTTCTCCATATAGTGGACTTCAATGGGAGCCAACAGGTTGAAGGTCAAAATTGCAGTTTCAGTGCAGCTTCAAAGGGCTCTACATGATCCCAGCTGAGGAATAAGGGTCTTATCTATCAAAATGATTGGTCATTGTCTAAAAAAAAAATTAAATGTATGTACTTTTAACCACAAATGTTCATCTTGCACTGCTGTGATGCG